>JAVQKG010027411.1:0-14332 GCA_036025885.1 Hypseleotris bucephala
GCTTATCTGTTTGACATATTTGACAGACAAATTAAGAGTTAATTTACAAAACCAGATAACTTTATAAATTAATATGAGGGCTTCCAATTTCAAGTTTGGTTTCTCTGATATAACTCAAACCTCATAACAACAAATATTAAATCTTGAAACTACTGTTTTTCACACTTTTGCCAAAACCGAATTGTACTTCTAAAAGTGTTTCACATTTGCGCCTGCATCCAGTAGCATTTCCCCTCCATTAGCATGCCCTATGAATGACTTGAACTGCCCATGCCCACTTGCTTCAGTACCATATTCTGCTGGTAACTGCCTGGCAACACCCTGCATCCACCTTCACATGCCACCGCAGAGTGCATCACCTCTATCTCCCCATTCACTTTCTCTACCCCTCCTCCCCGATGGCCCCCCCTCGTTTTTTTCTTCTTCAACTCATGAATTATGCACAGGACCTCCTCGACCATCGCTGCTAACATGCCACGACATGTTTTATTCACACTAAAGGGAGATAGCGCACTTAAAACCCTTGATGCTACACAGGGATGGGCAATATATTGATTTATTCATTTTCTTTATGTATTATTATAAATTTTCCGTATACCATGATACCAGTAGATAGGTTATATAATTTACCTTGCACCTACATTTACCTTTTTTGAATATTTTAGTGATTTATTTATTATTATTTTTGCATTACAATTCTTGTTTGCTAAAACAACATAAAAAACTGCATTTTGATCCAAGGACCCATTGGGGGGGTCAGGATAACGTAATCAGGACTAAACCAGGACTAAGCTGTGTACCAGGTCTGGACTGGGACTAAACAAGAACCACTAAACCAGGACTAAACAAGGTAAAGATCAGGAGTGACAATGGTTTAAACATGTAATAAAACAGGCATAAATCAGGTCTAAACCGGGTCTAAATCTCATCTAGTTTTGATCTTATCTTAAACTGATATTAAACAGACTAAAAAAAAAACTAATCAGGACTCAAGAAACTTACTCTAAGGCCCCTGGACACATCCTTATGATAAACATTTTTGATTGTACCTCCCACATCTTAAATCTTCATATCTTCTTGCTCACATTGGACTATGAGATGTCCACTATGCGTCTTTGTCCTTGACCTGGACGTCCCGCAGAGCTCAGGACCCCGCGGGTGTAAATGCTGCCACGATAAACTTTGGCATTTCATTCTGGCGCACCTGTCGTCTCCTGTTGAGAATAAAAAGTGGGGCTGATTTCCATTTAGCCACAGTGTTGTCTATTTGTTTGGGTCCAGTTAAAGTGCATTGGAGATGAGAGGATGGTATGAAATAAAGAGGGCATCCAAGATTGTGGCAACTGACAAAAATTGAAGGCACCCTCACAATTTCAGCCCTGTAACTAACTGCTCATTGCCAGGGTGTATTCCACATAGGCATATTAACTGCCCATGGTTTAGTATTCATCCTACTTCCAGCTCAAAGTAACTGGAATACCCTGTGGTGTTTCATAAGACGAAAAAGTGGCAAATGACACCTTAATGTATATAAACCTATACCTACAAAACCATTGAAATTAATAGGGGACAGGTGTATATCAGTTAATATTGTTTACAGTCTAAACATCATCCTCTTCCTTCGCTTCCTAATCTGTGTACAACTTGTCAGGTTCTCATTTGGCCAATCCCATTTTGAGGTCATCAAATTGAGTCCCACATCCAGTAAACCAATTCCCTCCAGGCAATAGAACCAGCCCTATACATACTTAAAAACAAACATGCCCTAATATGTCCTCCTCATCTCCTGGTCAAATATATGTCTGTGCTATTGTCTGAGAGAGGACATGACTGCCCCTAATACTAAAATGTGTATCCCTCCCTCAATATAAACGCAATGGCCACTTTATTAGGTACACTTTGATGGTGCTGATTTAACTCATCTGCATCCGGTTCAATATTTGAGTTATTGTTGTCTTTCTATCATCTGGCCATTATTCTGTGACCAAAATAGACATCAGACATATTTGGCTATTAACGTGGCTATTATTATGTGTTAACTATCAGCTGAATAAGTGTACCTAATAAAGTGGCCATTGTGATTTGCCCTTGCTTCTGTGTAAACCGTTTGACAGCCACCTGTGCATGTTTTCACAACAGCACACTTACCTCACTCTAACTGTTGCCCCATCACAGTTTGTCACTCTTATCTCACTCCTGATCACTCTGTTTTTGACTGCTCTGAAAGATTCTGTGGCTATGCATTACCATTCCTCTGTGCTTATGTTTGTCTATGTTTGACTGAGTTGAGTTATTATTCATTATTTTTGATCTATAATGAGCCCCATAGCAGGTCTAAACAAGGTCTAAACCAGGACTAAACGCAAGATAGTTTAGAAATCAGATCTGAACTAGAATTTAATCACGGTAAATTTGGACTAAACATGGACTAAAGTAGGACTAAACCAAGTCTAAACCAGGACTAAACCAGCAATAAACCAGGTCTAAACTCCAGCCCCACTTGATGTTTTATTCATTCATGTTTCCGTGGGGACAGAGCCGTCATTAGGAGGAAGCTCCAGGTTCAATCTCAAGGTCTCTCTGTGTAGATTTAATCCCAGTCCAGCATGCTTTAGCCACATGGGTCAAAGATGTGTATTCTGCTTTGGCTGGAAACACATATACAACATGTAAAAGATTATGTTACACCAAAACTTGTTTCCCCATCCTCTTACTTAAGATAAGATGCCTTTATATTCATTGTGAAATTAAATATGGCTCCTTAATCAGTGTTAGTGAGTTACTTATGCCAATGTCTGTTCATGGTGCTTATAATCCATGGATAAAATCTATACAAGGACTGTTTTTAATATTTTTTTTGACAATTTTTCTTTTTGCAGAGGCACATCTGAATGTAGTTGGCCAAAACGTTATAAAATACAGACAGATTGTAATAATTTGTTTTTATAAAAATGAGACAGTGCAAAATGATTTTAACATGATACGCGTTTTGTACAAATGATTATTCCACTGTCAAAATTATATACCAAATGATGTCTGTAAAAATAATAACTTCCAAATGCTTTGTCTCTAACTGCCCTTTCCATATATTTTCTATTTATTTAAGTATCATATACTCTGCTAATTAGCTACACAATTACCACTGACCCATATTTGTTGCCATCTGATTGGATAAATGCACCTCAATGTATATGTACTGTAGGGACTGTTGCTAAGACCAGACAGTGAGCAGCAGGCGGAAAAGTCTTTGTTTTGTTTTTTCAAAATGTAAACAAAAGATTTCAGCCCATTTTCTGTCCGTCATCGAAACACGGCTGGGACAGTCTATTGTATATTATAAGTGTTTGTTGCAAATCAAAACAATGTATTATGTTCTCTTGCATGTGGGTCACTGGGGCTTCTCAAACACAGCATTTCTAACAAAAAAATAATGTTGAAAGTTTATATTTATCTTGTAATCTTTGCATTTTTATGATTTTCGGAACAAATCTTTGGTGAAGAAGGCCCGTCTTAGCACTTAAAGTCTCGAAGGAGGATGAGGATGCAGCGAGCCATCTGGACACTAGACATTTCCAAGGTGAGGGGTATGTTGAGGACAAACTACATAGCAGCAGACGTGCTGTTTCGCCGGTAGTAAAAGGAAATTCTATTTGGTCAAAACAAAAAAGTGTCAACAGTTTAAAGGACACTATTTTTGCACTCCCACTGGAAAAAGCAGGTTGTAAGAAGAGGAATACACTGTCAAATCTGGCAGTTAACTTTCTTCAACTAGATAACCAATTTGCTTTAACAAAAAAATCATTTAAGGTTTATGTAACTGAATGTGACTGCTATTGGCCATTGTTCTGTGTGTAAACCACCCAAGGTCTATGATGAGTTGTTGCAGGGTGATATAAGCTTTGTTTTGTAACAAATACCACACCAATAAAAACAGCTTCAAATTGCTCATAATATATTGTTTATTTGAGCTGGCCTGGTTGTGTCTTTGTTATTGCTGTGTCGTAAATACAGTTTACATTTTTAAGTGCCCCCTGTACACCACGCCTACACCCCATGACCATCCTCCTTTCAACCTTCCTACAAGTTTACCATGTATATCTATAACATGGCTGATTTTATGGATGGTAGATGCTGCTGTGTCCTCCCGACCTGTACAACGACCCTCCGGGGAGTCTAAGAAGCTGCTCAGTAAATACACATGTCGGCGCTCATGTTTGTGGAGACATAGATAGGGATGAAGAGGAAGAACAGTGGGCCCAATGGAGCCATTCAAAGTAACTTAGGTCATATTCTTTAAGTCAGGGTGTTACGAGGAGCCTGGCCTTTTTGTCCATGAATGATGAGGAGGTGATGGGTTCAAGACCTTCAGAGATTGGCTACAGCACATGAATTTATACTACATGTTTTTGTGATGACCCTAATGTTAATGTACCATTCAGTGCACTATACCTTTCTTTTACTTGAAATTGAGGAAAAACGAATTTGAAATAATGAGAATTCGAGGTCCTCTGTGGGCAGTGTTATAAAGATTTTTTATTTAGAAGAAAGAACTGTTTAACCTATCACACGCTTTCACAGAACAGGAGTGCTCTGATTGGTATACATCCGTTATCTATCCACAATCTATCAGAAGCTAATAGCAGACATCTATTTTTTTTTCAGTTCAAAGTGTTGTTTTCATACGTGCTAGTTGGTGTGAGACTGTGATAGAGGGTCTGGAAGGAGAGGAAGAGCTAGGGAATGGGAGCATCTCAGGGCTAATACAAAGACACATATTAACAACACTTACTGTCACATTTATTAAATACAAACAATATATAGGCAAGAGGACATGCAGACTCCACTCATTGAGATAATGGTGGATAAACTTTTCAGCGTTCAAACTTCAATTTCTTAGCATGTCCTCCCTGTTTTACTAAGTGACCACTGTCTGCTATACCCCACTTAAAGCCCATAGTTGCTCAGATAAACTCTATACAGTCAGTTCTTACGTTTAGAATTAAATACACATCATCCATTTCCTTTAAAACTCAATTTTTTTCTTGACAGTTTTTGCAACAGACAGTTTACTGTGAGAGCAAAGAGCAAGAAATGTTCCCAAGTCTCAAATACTAGGATGATAAGTTACTTTCAGTGGCCCGGGCTGTCTATGGGGGGAACAAGGTGTAACTTTGACTGTTGTTAATACTGCTATCATGGGAGACTTTAAACATTTTTTTACCTCATCAAAACTTCTTCTGACTTTTACCCTGTGCAAAGTGTTCCAGTCTTGTACTCTCTGCTTACTTGACCCGTTAAGTGTACAGCTTAAGCATTGTAGAACCCTGGCTTTCTTTGATACCAGACCATGAAGTATGTCTTTAAGCATTCCTGACTTTGACAAAAACAAAAATCATGTTATATATTTTGTTGTCTCGGTGGAGAACAGGGGGTCCTTGCGGTGACTGGGTTGATGCTGAGTCAGGATTTGGGTGGACTTGTGCAATGCTTGAGACTGTAGATAGATTGACTGAGAATGCTGTGGTGCAACTGCAAACGGACAAAGAAAAAAAACACTTAAGAGCTGTTTCATTGTGATAAAGAACAGAAAGAACAATGACTGGCTTCTTTTGACTTAGAGTATGTTCAAAAATATCAGTCTTATTGTCTTCTTCCGAACATAGTTTTAAAGTAAAAGTAGTTGTCTCATGAAAAAAAAGGGCAAGAGGGTGATATCAAAGAACACTTCCTTCCTGATTTTGTTGGAGGGGAAGTGCATTTATATTATGGGTAAAATGTTATTTTACATTATCCCTTAACTACATTGTGTTTACCTCATTAAGTACAATGTAATACACTGTGTAACAAACTGTAATAACATGTAACTACATTGTAACTAACCTTAATCATTGTGTGTGTACAATGTAGTTACATGTTATCAGTTTGTTACACAGTGTATTACATAGTCCTTAAGGAGGTAGATATAATGTAGGGAGATAAGGGATAATAAAGTGTGACCATATTATGTTTTATTTCGTGTAGGGCAATTAAACACTGCATTTTGTTTTCCAATGATTGTCTTTTACAATAGTGTTTACTATAGTTAGTTTGCTATACATTTTGAGAAAGTATACAAAGAGAATTAACTAGCCTTGAATTAGTGGTGCAAACTACTGCTAATTATGACAAAACTGTCACGTTGGTTCTGTTAAGGTAGGATGCAGAAGATGACAGCTGAGATGAATGAGACTCAGTGTAGTGGTTCACTATGTAGTTATAAGCCCAGCTCACTAGCCCGTCCCTTCCCTCAGGTATAACTGTGAGTATCTGAATGCTGGAAGACAAGGAGGGGAGGTAGGATGAGTGGAGGGAACAGAGACAAACAAGGTTTTTGTTTGCTTTTTTCCTGCTGGGGTCACCATGGCAAATCTTCTACTTTCTAGTTTGTAGTATGCTGGTTGGCTCTCCATAGAGGCAACACTCTCTATTTATCCCGGTTTGTGACTTTTATGCAAAACTTATATGGCTCTACTCACAACATAATGTTAGGGATGCAGAGATATAATAGCCCAACATCGGTATGAGACATTATTTTCCTATATCGGCCAGGATTTGTATGGACCTATTCAGATGCTTAATGTTAACCTATTGTTCAAAAAGGATCATTTCTAATATTTAGGTTTTGAAACAGCCAGAGAATGTCAAGCCCATTCAAAAAGTCTAAGGGTGACAAACTGCAGTTAAAAAAATATATAGTATTGCTTATTTAATACATTTAAAGCAGTTCTTTCTATTAAGATTTCTTAGTTCTAAGAGCTTACAAAAACTTGTTTTTAAAACATTAGTATGAGACAAGAAATGTCATAATGGGGGGAACCCTACATCATTTAATAAGACATGGTCCAGTTTACTCCTAAACCACCAGAAGAAGTCCTAAAAACTCCTTATAACACAGACGCCACTACATCTGTGAACAGCTGTTGATCAGACCACTCAGAGGTTTTGAGGCCTGCTGTCGATTCAGCTGAGATTTGGGTAATGGCTTCCGCTCAGCTCTAAGTGTCCACACACACACACTCATCAAACAGCCGTATCCCATGAGGCCTTGCTCTCTCCTGGTCTCAGCTGTCTTCTCCCATCCACCTCAGAGTGCTAACCACCCCCCCACTAGCATCTGTCAGTGCCAGTCACTCACAGCTTCTGATGGTTGACCTTTTACAACTGGAATGGGCCACATCCATAAACCATTCTGATGTATAGTTTTGGTGCTATAATGAAATAATCACGGATATAATTACTATTTGATATCATTAATTGATATGACAAAAACATTTCAATTTTCTAGTAAGTTGTATATAATACTTTAGTTGGTATAGAAGCGAGGCCCTATGCTCAAATGTCATTGGCAGGTCAAACAATACACTATTGGACATTCTTGCTGCTCTTTAACCAGGACCTAAACAAGGACAGATGAAGTAATAAGAAGCAATTTTATTTTAGGAGTTTTTGTAAAATTCAAAAACAAATTTGTCAGTATATAAATCAATATTGCACACATAAACAGTCCATTATCTACTGGGATATTAGATGGAGCCTCCTTCTCTTCCCTGTGCCCCTCTGAGGCTCTTGTGTAAGACATTTGTTAGGATCAAATCCCACTGGAGCCCTTCAGGATTTAGGGGTTCTCTTCTCGGGGCACTTTTCCCAGAATTACACTCATTTAGGACAAAGTGAAAGCATCCCTCTCCCTCTTTTCCATTCTGTGAACTCTGGCCCCTAATCTGAGCTGGGACGTCCCACATTGAGAATAGGGCTAAGGCTCACATCAAGCGGCGGTCTCAGTAATAAAGGCTTGAGGACAAAGGGGAGCATTTCATAGTTTAATGTGAGCTGTCCCGTTTGTGAAACTTTTAGCCTCACGTGGATTCAAGCGTATTCCTCCAACACAGTGGTTCTCAAACTCCACCAAGTGCCATTAAAACACAGTTTAACGGGACAAAATGATCCCAAATTAGGATTGACCAAGGTTTTAAGATTTTAAATGATCTTACCCATCTCTATTGGCCAATTCATGTTGATTGAATGTTGATTGCAGTAGTCTTACAGTGATAAACATAATCTTGCATAATAAAGTGACATTACGATTGCATTCAGGATTCTATCACTTAATTTATGCATCACACACAATCATTTCTAGTTTTATACATAGTTCAATATTAGTGAAGGATTTAAGGAAGCAGGAAGAACAATGGCAAGCTCTTTGAAAATGTTTATCTCTGAAATTTTATTAACATTTTAATGGTTCAGTCTTCTGGTTCTGGGTTGCTCCACCTCTTGGGCCCCAGTTAAATTGTACTGAATATACTGCCTGATGTTATGCCCCAGAATTTTTGCCAACACAACATCAATTTTATTTGGTTTGCATGCTAATTTGAAACTATCTTACACATATTGTATTAAATTTGTTTTATCTTAGGGCTTTAATATATTTTACATAATAATTCTTTGCCAGGTCTATGTGCTTTATATCGACCATATGTTAAAGCTACACACCAGGTAGCCATCTTCAAACACACTTACCATCTCTGTTTCCTCTTACCTATACATTTATTCATGTGTATTCTGATGATGGCACCATTAGAATAAGCAGTGCGCTCTCTATAGTACATGTGTTGAATGTTGATGCGTATTCACTAAGACTAGGGGCTGCCTTAGGGCCATGTGCCTCTAGTTCCTCTACACCTGCACCCAAATCTCATCTGATTTCTACAACACCAGAACTGTGCCCTACTTAACAACATGCGAGGAAACCCACAGTACCAATTTGGTGGAAGCCCTGATGAATTTGATGTACTTTATTTTTGCACCTTTTCTGTCATTCTTTCATCTTTTTCCACTTGTAGGGTGAGTCAAAGATAAAATGGGTTGTTTGTCGCAGGGTTGACTCAGGGACATACACAGACAGGCAACCATTCCCTCTCACTTACATTCACTTAATCCCCTAACATGCATCTTGTTTATTTGGTGTGAGGAAGAGGAGATAACCCACCGTTACACAGGGATGACATGAAGACTCCACTTTGAGAAAATATACTTGGTCTGCCTACCTCCTCCTTGCTATAACTGCTCTTCCATGTCCAGATATACTGTTTAAACATATTGTTTTTCAATTTTTATTTAGTTTTATTTTTGGACTTTAATGACTTGAAATGAACAGAAAGTACTTCAACGCTAAAATTCTACAACCACAAATATTAAAGTAGGTTTCATTTATATTTACAAGATTATTTGTTGAAGCTCTGACACAATATACACCCGAGCCAATTTCAAACACCATATCTGTATTAATTAACATTCCCAGTATTGACAATAACACCACCAGAATAAGCAGCCTCAATCAAAGGAGCGTGAGATTTGGTGAAAGCTTTTTTGCCGAAACCATGCCACTCTTTCTCTCTCTCTCTCTCTCCCGAACTAGTGCTGTTGCTAGGAGACTGAGGGTCTAAAATATTTTGGCTATGGCGAGGGTGCACCTGCTTCATGGGGCCTGGTGTGTTGCATGTGTGCAGTTGAACACATGGGGTTGATCAGAAGAAAGGGCTGTGGTGATTGGATGATGGGGCGGGTCCAGATTATCTCTGTAGACAGATGTACGTGCGTGCCCCTGGTGCGTGTGGAAGTCGGAAACGCTTTGACGCAATAAATAAATAAATAAAAAGACTACAAATTGTCTTTCCTGTGTCTTTTCCAGTCAGTGATCGCAGCTTGAGCCCAACAGTCAATAATGGACACTAGCATTTTAGCTCAGTCTCGGATTAAGATAGAGTTTAAATGGGCAGGGTTTTCATATCATTTAGGATGCTGGTGCACAAAGATGTTTAATTTGTGGCAAGCTTCAAACTGCGCAGTACGCTTCTGGTAAAATTAATATTTAATCTTTACTTATATTTTTTAACTTTTTCTACAGAGTTTGTTTTTTTGAAGTCATTCTGATGGTGCCAGTTGTAGTAAAGCTTTACACCAATGCTCTTTCTGATGCAACTCTCTATATTTATCTAGGCTTAGGACCATCCCAAACAGTTAACTATTTATTGACTACCACAGTTCCTATTGACTCTACCTTGCATTGAATTGTAAAACCAAAAGACCCAGGGAAAAGGGGGAATGGAACTTGATGCATTATTCTTTTCATGCTAACTTTTTAAATACTTTTTTTTAACAGAATTGTCACAAACATTGCTTGCAACATTGTAAGTTCAGAAATAAATGTAAGTGTGTAATTGTCTAGAACTGTATTGTTGGGTACACGCTTTGTTTAACTATACAAAATTATTAAAATGTTCTCAATCTTTTTCTTGAAGTAAAGTGTGTCTATAGTTGGACTTAGGGACACTTGCTGGTACAAAACTGGGTCAGCTGCATATAAACTGCTGGGCATCTCCTGCTGAAGTGGAGGTGATAAAAGCTCCCGGTGGGTGTGTGATTACATAACCCTGGGTTGAGCTGTGGGCTAATCTTGGGTTGGCTCTGTGCTTGCCAGAGTCAGCTGAGCCCCACATCTGCCTGCTGCTATTGAGACGGCGCTACAAGTAAAATCATCTGGATGATCCTAAAACCTGGACAAAACCGACTAAAAATAGACCTTAATTTGAGAAGTGGGACATTAATTTGCCTGGTTACAATTATTAGATAAAAGCAAATTGTTTATTGGCAAGGTTTTTTTTTAATAGAAGACACATTTAGTGGGAGAGGTTTCAGACACACTTTTACTTTAGTCACAATACAGTAGTTGCAACCTAAAACACAAGAATGAAGATGACATAACATTTAAAGCGCACTAATTAGTACTTCTACATGGTGTTGTGCTTGAGAATATAAACACATCTAATTTAATCTTTGTGTTTTTACCAGCCTTCATATTAGTGTTTCGAAAACAATTATGGAGTATAAAAAAGTGGACCATCTAACCTACTGTATACAGACAGAGGAGGGATTTGTGCTTCATGAAATGAGAGAATTATGGGACAATTTGAAAAAAAAAAAAAAACATAATTGTATTTCTTCATGTCATCTTTTTCAGACACTTAGGGATTGGTTGATATTTTAATTCATCCAGATCCTTTTATACATTTAGCTACTTTGTGCTTGAGATTGGGAAATAATAACACGGTAAGTTTACACATTTAAATTTTTAAGTTTGATTCACCGTTTAGTCACATTAATCAAACTAGTCAAAATAGTTGCCATTCCAAGAACCATCTGTACAATGTTATTACTGTTCTTATCTTGGCACTTTTGGCTGGTCTCTCCCCCTCTTCACTGTGTTGCTGTGAGTGTTACTGTCCCTCTGCGTGTGCCAGTTTGGACGGCCTCCAGCCCTGCTCTGGTCTGGATAAGGATCAGCTGGTCTGTGGGCACCAAGGGGCTCTATGGTGAAGCAGGCAGCCTATAAACACCTCCCTCCGTCCCGCTGCGCTGCTCGTGTTAATTGTACAGTGGGTCATTAAGCTCCACACAGGCACATTTCAGATCTGGACACATCACTGACCTTCTACTGGACTCTGGAGTAAAACTATCAAGACTGGCCCCCTGCTTCACGCTGACTAGAGCCAGGCTAAAATAAGCACTCCATACATATTGATAAGAGGCTAATAATATTGACCCACTAACCCTATTATTTCACACTTTCTGACAGATGAAAAATGAACTGAAAAAGTCAAAAATACTGCATACCTTTTTTAATCATTGACTTCGCTATGCTTTTATAAGTAATAATTTTCACCACCAAAATTTGCTACTGAGCTTGAGGTGAAGTCGAATTGGTGTTTTTTTTTCTGTATTCAGCTTCTACTAAGCACAAGCAACTTTGGGCTTGAGGTGGGGTACATCCTGCACAATAATAATGATGACACAGTAAGATTGTAACTTTTTTTTTTTTAAATCAGCTGCTGGTTCACATTATCTGGTGGAGTACTCTCTGAACAAGCATAATATACATTTCTTTAATATTACTGAGGTAATAATGACACAGTATGCAAATTGTCTTTTTATATTATTGATCCAATCACATTTCATTTCTTAGCTACATCCCCACAAAGACTTCCTTTCTTCATTAGTACTCTTTTAAATTTAGACCTTTTTCCTATACTGTAAGTTTACTATCCATGTCACTAAACCTTGACATTTATAATTATAACCATGTGTGCTGTAAAACCTTTTTATAGCCAGAATCTTCAGTTTGCTCACAATCCTGGTTTAGGAAGAGTGAGAAAGCTTCATTTTAAGAGCCTGTATACCTGGAGGACAAAGCCATCCCAGTGATTTATGGGTCTGCTCAGGTCAGTGGGCACCACCATCAGAGCTGCTGATGTAAGCAGACAGACAGGTACAGTAGCATTGCCCTATCATGTGTCTGGTGCTACAGTGTATATGAGAGGGTATAGATGCCAATTTGTAAATTAGGTGTTAGTTAATTTTTGTATTTTTTTCTCTTTAAAGGAGAAATTCAGTCTGTCCAAATTTCCCTAGTGGTGAGAGAAAGGAAGCTACCTCCCCTTTGCTTTTGCAATGTAACCCTGCGTGGATGGATGTAATAGCAACTAAAATTATGTTTATATCATGTCAAATAGCCATGCTAACGCTAGCCGGGATGCTACATTGATTTGACTATATTATCTGCTAATACAAATATTCCCACTGTATTTACATGTTGCACTGAATTCAGACTTATTCATTATATCATAGAACACAACCAAGCTATAATGTCTACTAATTAAGGAGTGCTTTATGGCCTAATGGGGTTAAGGGAGATCTGCTGGACTGATACAAGCCTAAAGCCACAGACCAGTTTCAGCCACCATCTTCATGTCTCCGGGGCTTAGGTCCATTGCAGAGTGGTGTATGTGTGGAATGAAGAGGTAAGAGAAGACGTGATATGGTCATATTACTTGTACAAAAAGCATATATTTACAGTAAAACAAAAAAAAAGTGCCAACCACCAGGCCTGCACTATGTCATTTCTTATACATAATATTCTGCTTTAATGGGGTTAACTTGCAGAGCAGCTGGATTCTCTAGAGATTTATGCAATTACAAACTAAAATCCTACTTGCCCTTGACTCATATTGTGGCGTTGCAGTTAGTGTGTTTTTGGATTGTGATTTGGTGGGGAAAAGGGTTTACTTTCTTCAGGTTTTGTGGTAATAATGTAACCTAATTAGATAAAGGTCCAGTACAGGAGGGTCATGCAATGTACCTGTTCTTTGTAAACAATATGGTGTAACAGACCAACTGGTGAGTCAGGTCAGCAACAGTGGCATGGAATAAGAACAGCTTATTTGTGTGGAAGAAACAATGCAGAAATTGTATGTATGTTCTAACTCTAAAAATATAAGTTTTTTTAAAGTGTAAAGTTTATGCACAATTGCAACAGGTATCTACTTTAACAGTACATCTAGATAAATTGTTGTTAAGTCGGTTAGATTCAGCTATGGTCTAAGCATATATTCTCTGGAGCATTTGAATTGAACGACAGAAGAGGCTGCACTTGCTCTCTGTCTAGGCCATATTCCTCTTCCTCCCAGTACCTCACCAGCCTTTTAACCAACTGTGTTTTCATCAGAAGCTGAGCCTGACCCTGGTGGTTTGGTCTGATGTTGTGATCAATGCTGTTCTTTGGGCTGGACTGGGACGAACATGCACCAGACACTCGATACGATGAGCCAGTGGATGCAGATAAAGTTGAGTTGAGTGCCAAAAAGTTTCAAACTGATATTGTCTTTTTTATTACTGTCTTGATGTGAACAGACTCTCAGACTATCTTACAGTTAAAAAGTGATGCTGCTGGATGAACTATGGCCACATTAGAGCAAATACTTACACTGTACATAATAACATAATCATAATGCATTTCATTATGATGAGTCTTTCTAGACACTCAAAAGTGATATACAATCGACACAATGGTGGTGGCAAAAAAACATAATTGCCACAGCTGCCTTGGATAAACTGACAGAAACATGGCAGTTATACATTGTCTACAACTTTTCAGACCACAAACACACTAGATGACAATCACTAACAGATTTATACAGATGCAACGTTGGCAAAGTGTCTTGCCAAAGGACACAATAACTAGAATTGTGCCGCAAACCTTCCAATAAGTGGACGACCTATGCACTGCAGTATATTTTGATAATGGGGACATGGATGGATAGCAGTAGTGTAACCTTTCAGAAACTAGACACAGGCTGTCGTAAACGACAGCAAATGTATATCGGCGGAACGCCCCATGCGTCTGCGTCAACTGCTATAACACCGACTGCCTTATGGCGGAGGAGGTGGTGGAAGTGTG
>JAVQKG010027448.1:0-18450 GCA_036025885.1 Hypseleotris bucephala
AAAGCTTCCACGTCTCCACAGCAGCCGATAGCAGTCACTGATAGCAGTTAGCTCCAGGCTAACATCCGGCTAACAGGCTAACATCCGCCTGGGTTTCGCGGAAAATCGTACCCGAAACCTCTCAGAAAAAATAAAAATTTTATGTTTTACACATCACAGCGATGGCTATACACATACAAACGTCAGTAAATTTTATTTTTTACTAAACATGTGATGTATTGCACCTTTAATAATCTTCCCACATTAGCTTAATCTTCATAATATCATAATTAGATTTTTATCACCATATCACCCTAAATCAAAGCCACAACCTTTCTTGAACTGCTTGTCTTTGTGGCGGCCACATATGGTGATCTTCTCAATCGTTTCAAGGTGCGTCTATATAAAAGTCATGGTGGATGAAAGAATGCCATTTGGCCTTGCTGCGGTGGCTTGACTCTGGCAGCATGGAAGCTATACTGTACTTGAGGACTAGTGTGCATGTGTGTGGCCACCTTGTCAGTGTTTGTGCTGAAGAAGAGATCAGAGGCGGGAGAGAGCCACAGACCTGCCAAAGCGTTTAAATGCCACCCAGGTGATTGATTAGCTGACCGATCCACACTCCTGCATCAATGAGTCAGACCATCAAAGAGCATCAAAGGCACTGTGTAGATGTGGAGGTATGGAGTGGGCCAGGCAATGTGGCGGCATCCTATTGCTTCTCAAACAGGCTACTTGCAATTGCCACTCATAGCCTGTTTAGTCACAAGTGCAACTTTTGAGATACAAAGTTTACCTCTATCTATGGGCATATAGGGATTTTTTCTAAGTTCTGCACAACATATCCAGATGTGTCTTTTGCTTATAAAAGGAAAGAGGAAATGTTTTTCATATATTTAAAAAAAATCTGTCATTTGTCTGGGTTTGTGTAAATAGCTGGGGTATGCATTATTGAAAAGTTTGTTTTTAGCATGATGCTGTCTTAAGTGAGTGCTTGTAGGCATGAATACAGAAAACCTACACATTTCACACTCATCCCAAAAAGTCATTTTGGAGTTTTGCCACATTTAAAAACAGATGAAAGCCTGCAGGGGAAATCGTTGAGTGAACAGATTTATTTGCACACAATGAAGAATCAAGCTCATCCCTCACTGTTTCTGTGTTACACCGTACTGTATGTTTCCTTACGTATCACATTGCTTTCTTTTATCTCGTTTCCCTTTTCGCGCCTTGTTCCCTCCAATATCTCAACAGTGCAACCTAACCGTGACGACCAATTTATGCAGAGAGGTAGTAACATGCCGTGTTGGGGCCCATTGTACACAATCAACACTACCTGATGAGCCCCAAGGAGAGATGGACAAGAAGATGAAGGGGAACAGAGGAAGAAAAGGAGTCGAGGATGAAGGGAAGAGTTTGGGAAAGGTGGGAAGCAGGCAGCAGGAAAAAACAATGAAGCAAAATTACAAGATAAACGAGCCGCTATTTCAGTGGCAGGATTTATGTACTGTCAACATTACCCTCGCTATTAGGGGGAATCCAATTACTCTGTGCCTCTTCTGTCTCTCTGGAAGGGAGGGAATAGGGGAGTGAAAAAGAGTGAAGGATGGAAAGAAAATGGATCCCAAGAAAAAAGAAGCAGGATAGGGGGCCAGACAATAACACTTCAAAGTGATTTATCCAATTTCCAACACGTATTTAGATGTTAAGGAGATGAACGAGAGGCTGAATGGACTCTGTATAAGTAAGTGAATGGGACAGGAAGGAACAGGATGCACAAGTGTAAAAAGGACTAAGCGCACAAAAAGGGACTAAAAGCTGTCGGAAAAGAGAGAGAGGAGAAGTTATGAAAAGCCAGCAAGAAAAAAAAGGAAAACGGGGTGATTCGGAAAGACAGAGGCTCCCACTAGATTTAATTGCATGCACCTCCGCTTTTAAACGGCTGATAAATTATACATGAAGGATGCTAAGACAATAATTATGAGCTGTTTTAGCGCTGGGATGAGGACAGACAGCAAAGGAAGGCAAGCCAAAGAAAATACTCAGACGGAAAAAATCTCCGGAGAGACGCGAAAGGTCCAGGGAGCAATGGAATCCAAGTGCATTATGATGATATTACGGAGGCTAGAGCAAGTCTCATAGTAAAGAATCATCTAGACACGCAGAAGGGAGCAGCCCATATCCACACCAACTGGATTTCCTCTCAACGCAGTGCCCGCAGGTTATAGCCTCAACAGCTTTGGCCCCTCAGATTTCTGACTTTGTTTTTGTGACCTAGCCTGAAGCGCATACACACACGAACACACACCAAGGATTGTTACATTTATAGCTCTGTCAATATCTCCCCACCAATGTATCCTCCGCTAAACTCTTCCCTTAAACCAGCAGGATGGACAATTCAAATTAATCTGGAATAATGTAGCACCCTGTCTGCAAGGATTTGTGGTGGTTTATGCAATGACTTGTAAGAAACAGCAATGCAACAGTAGTA
The DNA here is from genome assembly GCA_036025885.1 of Hypseleotris bucephala. Lineage (NCBI taxonomy): Eukaryota > Metazoa > Chordata > Actinopteri > Gobiiformes > Eleotridae > Hypseleotris > Hypseleotris bucephala. The sequence continues at coordinate 2,471 of JAVQKG010027448.1, forward strand.
TAATATTTCAGTACTGTTGTATGATGGAGTATGACGATACACATGACAAATTGTAATTCTTTTTTTGGCAGTTTACTAAAAGGTTCATAGTTTAATTGCCATGGGTGTGAACAAACGAATGCAATTTGCTTTACTATACACTATGCTAATGTTATTTAACCATATTAACTACCAACTAGACTTATCTGCAAAAGTTACGGCTACGATATGACTTTTATGCCTGATTTAAGCTCCCAATTCAATCAGTCAAATACAAACTTTGAATTCCCTAAAGTACATCAGCCAATTTCTCAGAATAATGTCCCAAATCCTTCTAATGAAATCAGTTTAAATAAAAACCACATGATCTTTTATGTAATTTTCAAATGTAGTTAACAAAGAAAGAGCATTTGTCAGTATGTCTGTATCCTGTGCTGCACCCATCACTTTTATCAGCAGACTGTATCAGTGACTATTTTCTTCCTTAGCCTCCTGATCATCATTATAAATCTCTATTAAACCCCCCACCTTCTGGATAGATGGAGGGTGTCGACGCACATCTGGCGCTCTCAGCCTCGTGAAAGACGATGCTCGCAATCCATAAAGTGCGGGAGAGATAGCGAAAAAAAGGAAATGAGAGAAATACAAATTGACAATGTAACAAAAACAAAGGCCTGACAGAAAATCAAACAGCACTTGCCCACAGTTGGGTTTTCTCTCTTTCCTCACTCAGCTGTGTGTGTGTTCATATGAACCCTTTATCTTGTTTTGCAGGGCTCGCTCCGAAGCCGGACGGGGGCAGCCACTGATCGCAGCAGTGCTGTTGTAGCCTTAAGCGCAGCCACTTAACCCGGGCTAACTCACTCACTCAATACACTCAATACCCAGCCGGGGCAAAAATGGAAAAAAAGCCAATGATGGTTTATGCGCTGCTTAGCATAAAAAGCTATAAAAAGACAGAAAGCTGCATGCACTAATGCCATGTCCACAGACCGTTGTCATAGTGGCGATAGCTAAGGGTGGATTTGTGTCCTTAGTGGCTGGCTTAGGGCACTGCCACGGCGGATGGCACCATGAGCTTCAAGGCAGAAAGCGTCTTTTCTCTAACTGCTTCAATTCGCTCAGTCCATGCACATACACACAAAGTAAAAGGTCAATTTCTTGCCACGCCACTGGTCTGCCCAAGAAACCTGAATTGATTGATTTGACTTGTTTCTACCACAGGGTAAGAAGGGGAAAGGAGGCAAGAAGAAAAGATAGACAGGCAGGAGACACTGAGATAAGATAGGGAAAGGCAAGGGCACGAGGGGAAGTCAGGCGGATAGCTGAGAAATTTTGTTGTAATTTGGCACAAACAGTCAGAGATGGGGGAGAGTGGCAGCTCTGAAATGGTCTAATATTGGCATTTGAAAATACTTCAAAGTGTTGTCTGAGTGTGGTGGCTTTTTGTCAATAAAGAGGCAGCAGGCTGAAGCAATGATTCAAAACAGAGGGCATCTGCCACTTCACATTTTGACTGACAGTATAGTGGGTTAAACAGAATATACATACTGTCATTTTTACATGAAATTTACATACAAATAATAGGACTCATGTTTCAAAAATAAACGTTTACAATTCAAGTACAAACACATTATAGTGACTGGACTAGGCCATCTAGAACATTGTGTACGGGTGTTACCAGAGCTGTAGATAGAGAGAGTTATGACAACTCCATTGATTACAGTGGTCAGTTTTTTAAACAATAACCTTATGCAATCTAATATGAAAATAGTTCCAGGAAGTAGCCACATGAAGCCTCATGTAGCTACTTCCTGGAACTATTGCCATTCAGATACATGAGGATTGTGCTGAGGTGGAACATGCATCATTCAAATATCTGGCCCTTAGTTGGCACAACTCTCTCTATCTACAGCTCTGGGTGTTACCATACAATAATACTGGTAAACTGAACATCAGAGTTATGAGAAACTGATCTTATTTATTTTTCACAGACATATTTGATTATTTCTTTTATTTGTACAAAAACATTAATATAGACAAAGTTTAGAGGACTGGTTTTGTAGGTTTTTCTTTTCCCCAATATGTTCCTGCCTGTTTTGAAATCTAAAAGAGCAGCACCTGAAATGTGAATTACATGCCAACAGTTCTGTCAGTATCTATTATCATCAGTGGCACACACACAGATACACACCTTGGTGTGAAGCTGGCATGGCACAGGCGTGTGAGCGAAGGTGTTATTGGATCACTCTATTCTAGTCAGGCGTATGAAGGGGGGATTTAGTGAGAACAGATGGTGTTTACCTAGTAGCAGGTTGGTTGGATCACCTAAGCACCCCCTCGGCCGACCATACCATTTTAGAAAGGCTGCCTATAGCGCAAAAATAACCAACTTCTTATGCCTGCCACTTCTTACATCTGAATGAGGGGTGATAACTCACAGAGCCGCTGCTGGGAAAAAAGGATAGAGATAAAGAAGGGGTAACGAAACAACAGAGAAAGAAAGAGAGGCAAAGAGGGAGGAGAATTGGGCCAGTGGTGCTTTTTTCCTGCTCTGTAGTTATGTAGGTCACTTTTCCCCTCCGACACAGGAGCAGGGAATTTGTAAATCTGACATAATAAGACATTTGGCCCGCAGTGACGCTTCTGAAGATGCACTGTCTTTCCACGCTCATTTTCTTTGCACAACGAGCCATGCACTACCTGGTGATGTGAGCCACCCAAATGAAGAGGGGAGTTGTGGGGAAAAATGGAAACGAGCAGGATGAATGACTAGTTTTTGCCACGGGTAGAGGAGGTAAAAAAAAAACGTATTACTTAAATGGAAATAAGACTCTCCAAAAATGGAACGAGGATGGGTTACAAGCTCAAAAGGGACAAAAATAGTCAGAATTTCAGAGAAGTCGCAAACGATGTTGTATTTCATGCTTGCTTTCTTTTCTGAGCCTCTCCTTTCATGTAACAAACAATGGGACATCTGCGACAGAATTCCCCATCTCGTTAATAATTCACCTGTGGCTTTGGCCCATTCATTCCCAATACTCGTGGGCAAAAATATGGAGAAATTCCTAAGTAACTGTTTTTCCCCCAATGACACATTGTGTTCTGTCAGTCTGGAGATGCTGATGCACCTCTATATGCATGAACATAAGCACAATGAGAGCAGAATATATGAGGTCTGACAGAGCTCTCTAAGGGAAAAAAAACTCATGTTGCTAAAATAAGGCTTCGTCTGGAAAGAGGTGAATTCCCCTTGAGTGGGCCACAGAAGAGCACTAAAAGCTAAGTGAATATGGTAGGGGGGGAAAAAAAGCCCCTCTAGAACTAGGAGGAGGTGAAGGATGGGAACAGCATGCACAAAAATGAAGGATACAGGCAAAGGGAACAAAAAGGCTGAGTAACTTTTTGTATTTAGAAATATCAGAACCTGGACATATATTTGTCTTTTTGTTAACTAATGCTTAATACTTAATACTTAAAACTGATATTGAAAAACTTACTTTCACCTAATAGATGCTTACAACAAATACTTTTCATTTTAAATCCATATAATATAATAATAGAATACTAGTAATAGTATTTTGATTAACAGAACTCACTAATCACTGACTTCTCCAACTACCTCTGTTTAAAACTTCAATTTAAAAATAATAAGATAGTATCTTTTACTTAAGCCACAAATTAAGACATTGCATTACCAAGTTGTACTTTTTGAAGAAAATCATTTGTGTCAAAGAACTTATAAGTGATCCAAGGCTATGTGTTGGCAGACATGAATTTTCTGATAATAATTGAAAAGACATGTCTTGACAGCACTGAGAATGAAAACACCAAACCTTAATATGCTTTATTTCTCTGAGTAAAATGTAACAAGTGGAGGCCTGGTTTGTGCATTTATAGATACTTCTGTAAATGGATATTTTGCCAAAAGCATTTGTCAAAATATCTTTGTCCACATGACACAACAACAAATGCTCAAATAAATACAGCCCATGACTATTTGACAATAAATGACATGACAGATACCAGAGAAAAACAGCCTGATTCATTCAAGTGATTCATTTGTGTGGACAGATGATAATGTTTAACTGTTGTCAAGCATCATATTTCAACACAGAGTAATTCAAGTTTTAAGCTATAATTTGCAAACTCTGAATTAAGTCTAAAACTACAATTGGCGTGTTATAATTATGTCTCTGCTGGAAATAATGGCTTTGGCTATACAGTATTTTTTCATGACAACAAGCACTTTACTACAAGTCCATTATTCATTAATTCAACAGTCTAGTGGAGCTAAGCTAACTCTGCAGCCTCACCTGCCCTGCCACTGCCCCTCCAAATGTCCATAAGGATGTACAAGGTGCCACCATACGGTTTGACTTATAAATGATATAATGGGAAAAACATTATTGAGAATTCAATTCTTTTAAGTTACAAAGATTCTTTTAATATGCAGCACTGTATATCCTTTTCCTGAAATATTGGTTTTACAAAATGAGCACATTCTTTCGCCTTTGAGTCTGGAAAGCCGATGATTTCTGAGCATCTGTCACTTTGCACTTGAAGTTGCCGAGCGGTACAACAAGTGCACACAGTCATTGAGTGAGTTGGTGTTTTGCTTAAGTTGTGAAGTACTTTAGGAGTTGGAAGCAGAAGATAAACACACGAAATAAGGGTGTTACACTGGCAACACAGCTCAGAGCTTTCTCCTCTACTCTGCTCTTGCATACAATATTGTGCTCCATTTCTGCATGGCTGTCTTTCCTCAGCTTTATGGACGTTTGTGACGTCTGTTTGTGACTATATAGGTACATTCATTCTCCATTAGCAGACATCAGACATAATTATATATACTGTATATATATAATTTTGGATGCAGATATTGACATGCCATAAACTAATCATTTATTGCTTGGCACATTACTGACCTTTCATGAAAATTACATCATAATTTGACCACAACCTTTTGAGTTATGTTGTTGACAGGCATACAAACAACAAATCAATTCAACTTGTATTTCCAAAGAGTGGAAAGAATTTGACACAAATTAAACTACCTCCAGGCACAACTGGATACACAGGAAACCACAAAGTATATACATCTAGTATATGTTTTTTCCATATCCGTTTTGGCACGCTTTTGAATGTTTCTAAGTCTTATTTTATGGTTTACTTGGAAATATAAAATACCTATGACACAGTTTCTTTGCATGATTATTGTTGCACCCCACTAGTTTTATTTTCATTTTCTTCCACATCACAGGCCCTAAAATTGAGCGTGGTGCATTAAATTCAAGCGGCCTTGATCAGGTCACGCAGCTAACAAAGCAGCAGCAGAAGTAGGAGGAGGACGCATTGTTACACATTATAAAAATACTCTCTTATCAGTAGGCTCTGGTGTCTCTAGTGCGGCCTGTGTAAGTCGCCTGCTTCCGGCCATGGCTATTCTAATCCTAACCAGGGACAAAATGAGACCACGAGAGCCCTTTCCAATGCTGATGTAGCTCGGGTAATATCCTCCGCCGCGTCCCCAGTGTGCTGTTTAAATCTCACGCAGTTGGTGTGAAAATGATGAAGCAAGATATGAGCGCATGTAGAAAAAATAAAATTGGTGGCTGTAAACAAGCTCAACCTGTTCAAAAATGTGTGCATGTGTGGACTATAGGGCTGGATGTGATTGGTAATATTTGTGTTTTTGACACTAACTTAAACTTATTATAAATGTAATTTTGAGCAGAAATGTGGACTCAACTCAAATCTTTAGACTAAATCAGGTATAAGTCATGTCTACTCTTTTTGCCAGACCTTCTGTAGCTCTAGTCTGAACCATGAATAACGGTAAAGAAAGACAAAGAAAAGGAAGGACTGGGTGTATTTGTGAAGAACCACTTGTTCCACTGTCTCTGTTTCCATTTCTATTCCTCTTTTTTCTGGTGTGTGTGTGCGCGTGTGTGCGCGTATATGAGTGGGTGAACGCTGCCACAGTCCTATAGCCTCCCGTGAGACACCACTTCAAACAGACTGCAGAAGTACTGCCAAGGGTTCACTCTGTGGATGAGCCTGTGCATACATCAGCTCTGTGCATTCAACTGCATGGATCTATAGTTTCCGTAAAGAGGTTTTGCAGCATTCAGTACGGTATTAGAAAATTGTTTACTATCAAATTCAAATACAGTGAGTTGGTAAAATAGCTATGGGGTCGCTGTGTATGTCAGTGTGTATTCATTGTATTTGATACAATGAATGCTGTCTGGGTTTGGTTTCCTTTAAATAGTAACTATAAATACAGAAGAAACACTCCACTGACACAAAAACATTCTACAACTAATCAGAGAGCCAAAGTTTGGCATTATTATGGTCAGGACTATAGCGAAAAAACTGAGGTTGGCTCTGCTAGTAAAATGGTATATCTATGTCTTGAATTGTTATGTTAATGATTGGCCATTACATCTATTGCCAAATTATTGTATTTGTAAGTCCCTGAAACTCTTTATCATACAACTATATTTTCTTTATTACAATAAATAAAGAATAGAATTTAACTCTATAAATGCTCACTGCTTGTGTGAAAATGATTTTTTTTACTCAAACTCAATGTCTGAAGGGCATTGATTTTCACCAAATTCTCATCATGTCATCAGAAAAACACAACTTGTGTAACCTTCTCTAATTGTTATTCACAAACAATAATCAAAGAAGCCCTGAAATAGCCTGTACTTTCCTCTAAACCCCCCTTCTAGCAAACACACTAGACATAATTAAACAAATCCATAGTGTCTATTAAGCATGAAGGCCTCCCTGCTGTGAGAGACATATTAAAATCTGGATTAGTCCAAAACAATTACAAAATGCTACAGACAGAACCGTGTACTCCCATGACGGTACTGTATGTGAGTGGATGGCCCTCCTGTAGGCTTTTAAACTGGGAACACGCACTGGGTTCTTGTATAGGTTTTAATAATGCTTGCCAATAGTTGTTGTGTACACCAGAGGCACAGGGACCTTGAAGCTGCATGCACCACTAAATAAGAGTCACTTTGAACACAATGCCCCAAGCCTCATTATACAATATATACTGCATATATAGGAATATGTCATTATTTCTGAAAAGCAGTGTGTACAATGTTAAGAGCTAGTAGAAAAAGGGCAAACATGCTGTTGAAACACATGTATACATGCTGAAGGTGGAGTGATTTGATCCAATTATCAAATAGTAGCGAATCAGTCTACTTGTCCTATTTTAAAGCCAGCATATAGTAGTAGTTTTCTTTTTCTTCAACTCCCCCAAATATCAGGTCATCCACTAGCAACCAGCATGTCACCGAGTGTAGTTTAAAAATCCTACGTCTTGTCTCTAAATCATTAAAATGGCTTAGTCCCCAGGATACAGGCTTGACTGGTTCATATACCATACAAGTAGGAGTGCTGTGAGCTCCATGGGAACAGCTTTTGTTTGCTATTTTGAGAGCAAGAACAAAGATTGGTAAATCTTCAGTGTGCCTGGGTTTTATAACTGTAATAAGCAGTGAATCTTGCGAGGAAGTGCAGGTATTATAACAAGGTATTTACTTATAAGGAACAAAAATGTACTATGTCTTCACAACATAATTTATATACTTAAATATTAGTTTGTAGTTAAGGTGCAGTTTGTTCCTCATCTAGTATTTTTGTCCAGATGCAAAAATGTTTCTCAAAGAGTAAGTTGAACAAAATGGTTAGATAGTAACCTGTGTAATCGCTAGGGACTTAATTAAACTTTTTGCAATGCAAATGTTTGGTCAGCTTTATTGTGTTTCGTCACTGGATGTTTTAGGCAAACCAGTTGATATTTTAACTTGGCATCAGAATAAAGAAAAAAAGAGCATGGTTGGCCTTGCAGTATCTGCTCTGCTGACCCATTGGAACTTTCACATACAACTCTCTCTGGAGTTTTGGGGAATGTCCATGAATTTGGACGTACAATATTTGACTCTTTTCTAAATGAAGTTAGATTCTGTCCCTCATCCACTCTTCCTCCTCTTCATATTCATCTATCTCATCCTGTGCTGCGGTGTACCTCTCCATCTCTCCGACTGCTGAAGAAGTGGGAAGTCTACCTGCTGGATAATCCTGCATTACATCCCTAATCCCCTCTCTGCAACACGCACACATGGTGCATGTGCACAAACACACACAACACTAAACAATGGATACAGCTGTTGGAGGCACTGCACACACTTGCATGTAACACCGTTTCTAACCGAGATATATGTATTATCATGTGGCAGCTTTTATTAAATTCCTTCAACCAGTCTGAGTGTGTAGAGATTATGTCAGATTTTAGGAGTTGGATTTAGTTCTCTGTTGTACAGTTAATTGATAGGATTGTTTAAATATGTGTTGAGTTCAGACATACACTATTAAAAGAAATGGAATGCTGACATAAAACCATACCACGTTGTTGTGAAGCATTGTGCGCTTTAGGTTGCAGTTACAATAACTTAAAATAATTAACTAAGATGTTTTTTTTTATCATTGTGTCTTCCTCCTGGGTAGCAAGAGGCAAAAGACAACATTGGCTTTTATTCGCTATGCATGCAGAATCAAATTTGCTATGTATGCAGAATTAAATACTATAAAATGCAATTTTTTATATGGGACCTGTTGTGAAGAGTTTAAATAATAGTTTCCCTGTTCAACTTATTGGAAGCCTAAATTTAGTTTTAAATTCACTTGTTTTTAATACAGTTTATCAGGGATGAAATTTAATCACAATCAGATAATCAACTACCTGACATTACTTTTAACTAGTCTGATTAGTTTTAAAGTTTTTTTTTTAAATATACATTTTGTATTCTCTGGCGGCAACAGACATTTCCCATTAGATCAATAGGTGACTACAACATTGGTACTCTGTGCATGTTCTAATAACATGGCAAAGAGTAGACTGATTCTGAGAGGGGGACTTGTGTGGATATATATGTCATCTTGTGTGAGAAGGGCAAAGGGTGAGTGAGATGAGTGCTAGAAAATAACAACATGTTGAGATAAAAACAGCTGAGCGGCGGAGGGCCAGACTGATGGAGAGGCTGTATGGAGATCTCACACAAGTGGTTCTCATTAAGAAGTGGCTCCGGGGTCCAGTCACTCGCCATTGATTTGTTTAAAATCCTGAGCTCCGTCATTGACAAGTGCGCTGTCCTCCAGCCTCTGTCAAAGTACATACACAGTCACACGATGAAGCCGAATCCTATTGTGCATTATTTACTGTATTACTTCTGTGGTTACATAGGTACAGTGTTTTTCAAAGCAAAAAAAAATATAGGGGAAATAGCGTTTAAAAATGCATTTATCGCTCAAGTCTACTGAATCTGCCAGCATGTAATCAACTCACAGATCTGCCATGTCACTGTGTCATATTTTTTGTGTTTGACTGTGAGACTGAATTTTACTTCTGATTATTTTTTATCACTTTTAATACCCAGAAACTGAACTTGAAATTATATTTATAACCTCTTTCTTACTTACTCAGCTCACCATTTGGGCCACAGGTTGTTTGGCATGGTCTTCATAGCAATAAAAACAACATTTACACAGATATCTGAATGAATAGAGCATTGTAGAAGCCAGACAAAACTCTCTAACACTTAAGTCTGGTCTCACACTGGGGTGATTCTTGTGTGTCCATCTCTATGTATGTGTATGCCTCCATCTGTACGGCCTATGAATAGAGGCCATATTCAATCAATAGCAATCTACGGCCAGCCTTCGCAATGCTAATGGAAGTGTGCAAGAGCTGGCATTTGGCCAGGACCATCACTGCAGCATCAGTCTGAGCACACCCATGTTCACACGCACACAACAGTGAGGAGACAGAGACGAGGATGGCACTGTGTCAAAAGAGAGACACACCTACTTAGAAAGATGAATAAACAGAGAAATAAAGCTTACAATCAGAGGTGCCATAATGCAGGCTTTTTACTGAACCTTTATGAAGAAACATAATTAGGATGTTTGAAAAATTGTCCATATTCATATACATGGTGCCAATTAGTGTACCTTACAATGATCGGGGTACATTATAATAAGGATAAACCATAAGACAATTCATACAAGTCATTATTTAGTCTTCAGTCTTAGATGTAAAATAGGCTCTCAGTGGCAATATAAAAATTGGACGGCTGATGCATATTGGTTTAAACAGGTTTCTAAGGCATTGTAACTTTGGGCTGCGAACACACTGGAAAATTTCCCATGGGCCACCTGTCAGTCAAGACATAATGAAAATATACTACTATCATGACGGTTTCATTTTCGTAGATGCAAAATTACTTCTGAAAATGTCAATGGAACCAAAATAAGACAATAGTCCCTCTTTTGGCTGTGTTAATGAACTTAATGATTCAATTACTTTGCATGACAGTAGTAAATAATGTACTCCAAGATTCGAGCTGTGATTGACCCGTGGGCAATGCTTTAGACATGCCCTATTCAGGTGATCAACTTTGATGGATAGGATCATTTCACAGGCCTTACTGCCCCATTGCATGGACCATCTCCCCTCATCATCCCCTTAAGCAGTGGCCATTAGTAATACAAACACATATGAATGTAAAGTGCAGTTTCACTTTGTCATTGTCCCCACGGCAAGGTTACCGTATCCCCAAAACACATCTGCAACTGCGCCTATATAGCTACCTGAGCAAGTTTGTGTATTCAGGACAGAGATTTCGGATTAAGTATAAATTGAGAAGCAGATAATAAAAGAAAAGAAAAACACTGTGTTACATAACTATACCTGCGGAATTAGATCTGATAAATTACTTATCGCTAACTATGGTGACCTTTTTACAATTTCATTTTAAATTTAGCGGGAACGAAAACAAGCAAATATATTGAGGACACTTTGAGGGAAAATGTGTGAGTTTTAAATAGATCTGACTGTCTGCTGAAATTGAGGGAAAGTGGTGATGTCTCTCGAATTCAATCATCTCTGGTGGAAGTGAGCACATTTTGTTGAGTTAATTGAGGGAAAAACTGAAAAACATTTTAGTTGGGATGTGTCACCCACCTCACAAATCTGATGGACGGCGAAGGCAACTTTTCCGGCACGAGCTGTGGAGTCTTTTCGGATGTGTTCATCAAAGTAATTCCAAAGTAATAAAACTAAGTCTATAATGCATTACTGTCTGCATGGAGACAGACTGACAGTGATTTAAAGGGCGCTTATGATTGATAGTGCCTTTCTTAAAACTAAGAAAATATACATTACTAAAGCTCTGATAATTTAAAACTTGACAGATAACAAAAGTTGATTCTGTTTTTGTAATTATGACACCATCCCAGATTTGACCTATTTTTGCAGAAACAGCCTGAGAAGTATGGCAACGTTCACGCTGACATCAAAAGAACCCACAATTGTATTTTAGTAACAGTTTTAACTCTTGGGTTGCAGTTTGTGGAAAATCAAAATTCCAAAGGAATATTCCAGCACTGAAGGAAAGTATTTAAGCAGAACAAAGTGTTTTATAGGTTGTAGTTGGTTCTGAAACTGTGGATTAGTCAGGGTTATGTTTATCTCTTGTTTGGATTTAGACCTGGTTTATTCCTAGATTACACCTGATTACACCTGATTACACCTGATTAAGACCTAATTTCCCGAAACTGTGGATTATAGTCCTAGGTGGTACTTGCGACACAAAAAACTTAGAATTTAGATTTAGAAGATAATTTCACCCATAAGTCAAATATCTCTAACTTTTTCTCACTAGCACATTTTTAACCTGAATGATTTACAATTGTGAGATAGAACGAAAGATCCCAATTTCAACATTGTAATTGTAATTTGAGGAGCTACTTGAGGTATTTAGGGACTCAATTTACCCCTCAACTAGAATATTCCTGTTGCAAGTCTGCACTATCGTTCTAATTGTGACATGAGTACACTGCACATACTTGCATTGTTGGCGTTGGTGTAAGGAGTACAATCTGAAGCATTGCCAGTAGAAAGCAAAAACAACAGAAACTTTGGCACACAACTATCCACAATAACATTCATTTTCTAGGAGTTACCTACAAGTACAAATCCACCCACACATAAATGTATGGGAGGAGCATGGAGAGATGTGCAGGACCCACTCTGGACAATTAGTCGCAGGGCTGACAAGCAAACAATTCACTTTCAGAGTCGTTTTACTTCTGTTCCTCTTCTGATTATTCTAACACAAATAAATGTCTTTGGACGGTAGGAAACTGAAAAACATGAAAAACCCAGAGTAAAAAGGCGAGGATATGCAGACTGCACTACAGAGAACCAAGAATTAATACTATATTTTCTGAAAGGAAGAGACATTTATCACTTATCCACAGTGCAACACACATTTTTTTTCTACACTTAAAAATATACATTTATAAAACAAAGCTTTTTTGATGTCACTGAACTTATGAGCAATGCAAACACAGACAGAGAGAAATATATTCTCTGAAAAGACCCTCACACGCCTTTGCCCGTTCCTTAAATCGGTTTCACATCTGTTGCGACATGAAAGCCCAGGGAGGCAGTGGCGTGGCAGTGGAGTGACTCACAGTCTAGGCCCGAGGAAAGGTAGACTCTCCTCCTTTTTTATGCTAATAAGTCAGACCTGAGGAGGCCTTTTTTGGAGTGTGAGAACAAAAGAGTGGGTGAAGAGTTCAGAAAGCTGGAGCCAGAGCTTTGGGGAGAAGGATATTAAAGATGAAGGAAGGTGGTTTGAAGGAAACATGCACAACAGCTCATAGTGAGAAAGACATAATGTAAAATTTGAATAGTTAAAAAATTCTAAGAATACTTAGTTAAGTCATGCATTTCTTTTAAAATAGGAGTATTGACTTTTTGAGCTTTCTACAAAGTTATAATTGTATTTCGTCATCAAAACACAGATTTTCTGACGCATTCAAAGTACTAAGTAGAAAAAGTGAAAGTATCAGTTCAGAAAATAATCTTTTAATGTTTTAGTATTAGAATTGAATTTAGACAATTATTTTTAATAAGCAACCAGTTTTTCGAGATTTTTTAACCTAGTTGGCTTATCAAATTTTACAGTGTAGCAATGAAATGAAGAATGGAATGAGGTTTGGTTGGTTGGTTAGTCGGGTTTGGAGTTTACAAACACCACCGCGATGAGTCCATGAGTCACTGCTGTCGCCGCTATAGCCCCAGAAGATATAATGAGGCTGTGTGCATGAACGATGGCACCTCCAAGACAAAAACCTCCTTTCCAGCACAAACGCTAGGATCAATTTGTCACTTCGGCATGACTGTAATTGTGACACTTTCATCTGTCACATAGTTAGCTCTGGCACGGATCGATCACTTAGAGCGTTAGCGTTGTATAGCTAACAAATGGGAGAACACAGCTTCCTACACAGCCCCTGATGGAAGATGTGATGGGCCTGCGCTTTGAGGAAAATTAAAAAGAATAGACATAATGGATTTGCTTGAGGAGAATATTAGCTCTTGTATTAATATTCAGTCAATGAAAGACTTTAAATTAACTGCAATGTTTTTGTTTTCTTGTTATAAATGATGTGTTTAAATGAAAAGGGAAAATGCTGCAGATAAGAAGAGCACAATGATTGGGCAGTGTCGGGTGCGGATCTGGTCAGATAGGAGAGAGTGGTGGGGTATAGGTGACACACATGGCAGCGCCACATGCAGATGGTACACATGGGTGAGCAGCCAGGCTAGTCAAGCAGAAAACCAGCCAGCTCACTGATCAGGCACACACATACACACACATTACGGGCTCAAAAAGCATGCTGGGAACACCGGTTAGCTTGCCAGCCCTTTACTCACCCAAATCACCACTGTGAAAATTAATACCTCCAACCGTCCATACAAAAACCAACCACATGCTATATGCGGCAAAAAATTCAATACATCCATTAAATATTTACAGATGCAAATGTGTCGGTGAAATTTCCGTGGAAAGGCCTTTTTGAGTTCAATAATTCGGATGTTGGCTGAGTTAACTCCAATGATTTTCTTTCATTTCGTCAAAATAAAACTGCCGCTTCATGTTTTTCAATCCCAGTGACGCACTAGTGCTTACCTAATGAGCAGCTGTACAGAGTAAATAATGCAGAAACACTACAGCTCGCCCCGTCTCTGTCTCCCACACTGCTCCTGTTGTCTTACATTTAAAGGGCTGTGTTTATAAATGCCTCCCAAGACCTTTATCCTTCTGTAGTCCTGGGTTTAAGTCCATTTTAAAAAAAAAAGTACAACTTTCTGGAGATATCCCAAAATCCACCTTAAATTTATTATTTCTATATTTGTGTTATTATACAGTAAGTATTATTCTTCTAGGGGCAGTGGCAGAGTGGTTAAAGCTCCTTTTTCTCAGCAACAAGGCCGTGCAATCAATCTTGGCAGTGTACGACCTCTTTGACATACATGGAATAGGTAAATCTAAAATGACCCATTTAGTGAATGATTGTTAATGGTCCTACCTAACTCTCAGTTGCTGATATACTAACCTCCAACCCTTAACCAGAATAAGCAAAAGATGAAAGATTCTTTCACTTATTTTTTTAACAAATTCACAATAGAACTTCCCCATTACTACTGTATATCCCAATCACAGACCCGCCTTTTGCTTGCTCATCCCTATTTCCAATGCACCTAAACCTGTTATTATATCCAAATGCACAGGTGGAGGCAGCGTCCCTACAATAAAGCCAGGCGCATTGGTGGGGGGACACAGGGGGCTAAAAGCAATCTTCCCCCCGACCTTGAGTGGCGAAGACAAAACGAGTTGAAGTGGGGGTGTGTGTCGTAAAGAAGAAAAACTCTAATGCTGGTGAAAGAGTGAAATATATAATGTATCTCATACTGGCTTGAGACAGGAAACAAATTCTTCTACTGTGATTGAGGACACATAACCATTATACATCATGCACTAGCCAGCACGCGGGCGCATTTCGGATTCTGTTTGGAAAAACGCAGAGAGCTGGAGAAAAACTCATTTCCCTAAAGCGAGGAAGGGAAAGGAGACGGAGCAAGGTGCGGAGATGGTGAAGGAGAGAAGCGGTGGGTGTCTGGAAAAAAGCCAAAATAAAAATAAAAAGTGGCAACAAGCAGGAACATGACAGATGGACAGAGCGCAAAGAAAGAGGGGACAAAGGGAGATAGCTGCGAGTGACCATCCTTTGAAGAAGACGACTGCTCACTTTGGAGTCGCTGAGGCAAAGTCTTAATGGTCTGATACTCTGCATAATCTTGATGTGCGCTTCTATCTGTGTGTGTGTGTGTGCATGTAACAGAGAACTTTATTACCATCTGTTCCCGCACATGCTTATTTGTTTATCTGTGACACGCATGTCTTCTTCAATTGCTTTGCTAGTTTTTTTCTTCCCTTCTCCCCCTCTTGCTGCCACTTCCAATCACCTTTTTCTGGTCTCTTCTCCTCCTTCCTCCCCCCACTACATACTCCCCCCGTGTGAGCAGTCCAATAGAATAACATCCGACCCAAAATCACAGCCATTATCTCAGTGGCTTTCTAACTACAGCGCCCGGTCCTGTTGAAATGGGATCCAGCCATTTTTAATCAAAGTGTGTGTGTGTGTGTGTGTGTGTGTGTCAGTCAGTGTCAGTGGGTGACTCAGTACCTGCAGAGGCCATTAGGTGGAGCTGGTGCCTGACTTAGAGAGACAGGCAGGACGGATGGATGAAGAGAGCAGAGGGGAAAGCTCACTGCCTCCTGGAACTAACATTATGATTATGTCCAACTATGTGCTATTCTCAATTTGTCAAGACCAACAAATGTGACGAATACAACTGCCTTTCCTATTTGGTTTTGCTACTAGAAGTTGTGGTAATATATTTAAAAAACATTATCTATCTGACAATATGACATGTTGAAAATTTTCCTCTGTTTTTATATGTGTGTGTGTGTTTATATTTCTCGGATACAATACTAAAATAGCACTTCAGTAAACCTTTTTGAAGTGCAATAAAATTGATAATAAATTGGATGTATGGA
>JAVQKG010027478.1:0-10078 GCA_036025885.1 Hypseleotris bucephala
TCATTAATGGAAGAAGTACCAAACTCAGTGTAGTTCAGCGTCTTCATCATATGTAACTGTCCAGCAAGTTAGAAGAAGATAGGGCAAAAACTTCCTGAGTTATTGCATTTACAAATTTAATACTTAATTAATTCATTACTTAATTACTATTCATCGCAGATGTACCCAATTTTAATCACTTCTTCGTTGGACTTGTACTGATCTTCCCTTCATCCAAATCCATCCAGTAGTTTTTGCAGAATCCTGCTAACACGCATGCACACACGCACGCAAACAAACACGCCCACCAACCGAGACAATCACATAACCTCCTGGCGTCGGTAAAAAGACAAAGAGAATAGAATAGCATTAGCAAACGGAGCTAACAAACAGTGCTGAGACAGTTTGTAGTCTTAAGGAAGTTGGTCTATTTTGACGTGGGGCAGAGGCACTGATGAGATCATGGTTTGGGGGAAGAAGAGTCTATCTCTGGATCACACTGTTGCATAATGCTCAAAGCCCGGGACAGCTGACAGGGCAAACCACAGCCAAGGATAACCTCATGGCCAACATACAACTGCACGCAAGATTTTTACACTGTCGACCGTCAAACTGGTCAATTCTAATAGTGATATTTGTGGGCGATATGGGAAAAATATCAACATTTTTGTTAAGCCAAGATCACAATTTTCTGTCTAACACTGAAGACTACTGCTACATAAAACTTACTTTACAACAAATTAGAAACATCCAATCCACTGTACACTAATAGTTATACTATACTAATAGCAACCGTGAAGAGCAGAGCATAAATGAATGAATTGTATCACGCTTCAACAAACTTCACAGATATTCATAACTTCATACCAGGATTCACACCATGTAGTAGATTTCTGTCAAGATTCCTTGATTTTACCCAAAAGTACCAAAATACCATACTATTTCTCACTAGTACAATTAATTCAAATATGTTTTATATGAATGAAAAGCTATTTTGGACTAAACACAATGAAGATGAAAATGAAAAGTCAGCCCAAACCTCAAAGAATCACTATTGACTTGTAAAAGCAAAACAAAATCAATATTTCGGATGGACAAAACCCAGCCTTCCGGGACGAAACAAAAGATAATTAAATTCACAAAACAGTTTATACAGTATCTTTATACAGACATTCACATTCATTTTAATTCCAGTAATTTCAGGAACTGTAATATATACACAGGACCTAGAACTACCGCAATGATGCAATAACATATGACTAATGATTAATTATCTTGGACAAAGCCAAGACTGTACAAAATGTCTTTAGCGCAAAGATTTATTTATGCACAAAACCAAAACGCAGTCAAAACTGGGCTCAAACTGGGCTGTCCCTATAAAATGGATTACACTAACAACTTGACCTGTCAGAAATAAAGGATAGTTTATCAATTATTAGTATTATAAGCAAGCTATACTAAAAACAGTGTTGCTAAAACAGCTTGGAGCTCTACATTCCAATTTCCATTTGTAAAAAAGTGACGTCATTAACATTTGTTGAAAAAGTCTATGTTATTGTAGATTTCTGGGGCTAAATTAAGTTGTTTTTTCTATTTGCTTTACATGAGACACAGCAAATCAGTTTCTCTTCTTACAAGTATAAATAAACGCATACACAAGCTGATGTATTGCGCTGGAGAAATCAATTACTTTAGTCGAACCATAGCCTGCAGACAGTAACACAAAACCAAAACCAATCTATTTATTCTGTCTCCTACGGCGCATTGAGGTCAGCAAAATAAATATTAGCAATTTACATAACACAGAATAGAAATACTGTAAAAAGCCACTGTAAAAAAGACACAAGAGATATTATAATTCAGAAGAAGTTGTGCCGTACCTTTAAAACATCTTTATGGTTCGCTCAAGTGTCTCATAGCTGCTTGTAGTCGCTGCATTTCCGTCTTTCACCGGGGAACACCTGACATTCCCGACATTCACTCACTCACTTATCCGACCAATATCTTTCCTTTCCTACCTCCTATTCCTAACTCCTCATTCAAAAAAGTAGGTTAAAACAGTAAGAAACCCTAGAAGCTTATCCTACTACTCTGCGCTACAATTTCACTTCTGTCAATGTAAGCCACTAACCACGCTTTTTCCTCCTCCTCCCTCCCTTCCTCACTTCTGCCTTCCTTTCCTGCCTCCTTAGCGACTTTCCCCTCCCATTTCTCAACTCAGGGAAAGCCCTCTTGCGCCTTGGATCGGCTGCATGTACCTAGAAGCAAAACAAAGCCTCTAAAAACAGCACAGTGAAGCTACGTACCGTCAGATTAACCGCTAACCTACTTATAGCGCTCGAACCGCGGACATGCACACATAGAAGGTGGATATAAATATCCCAGGCATTGTCAATGATCCTATTTGCAGCAGGAGCCAAAGAGAAGCTGTAACAGTGAGGCTAATGAGAGTGCTAATAATGGCTATATGGAGACAGATCATGTGTTAGACAGGAGGCAGGCTCGGGACCGAGAGCCAAGATGGTGAGGCAATAGAAATGAATGGAAGGAATTATGTAATAAGTGATAGGATGAAAAAAATAAGGTAAAATGGTGATAGTTGTTAATGCCATAAGAAACAATGGAGATATACATTTACAGTATTATACAGTTCAAGCCTCACATTGATGCACACAGCTTGTTGTTAATAAGGAAGTCACGTTAGCCAACTTTTGTATATGACACAGACAAAACAAGTACCTCTGTGGCTTGTAAATAGTTTGTGATTGGTCCCTCCAAAAAATTAACGAGAAATGATTTGCTCGGAACCAGACCAAAATTTTTAAAAAAGTAGGCAGGGCCGGTATTCCAGACTAGAGCAGTGTTGTAGGTGACAATGTTGTTGCCAGTGGTCATGGACTGGTTTGAGATAAGTTCACTAGTTGTTAAATAAAAGTCAAAACTATTACACGCTGAGTGCCACTTTATTAGGCACAAGATCGACCTAAGAAATGTGTGTTGAAAGTTGAACATTATAAGTAAAATTTCCAACAAACTTTGAAGCAGAATTTTGAGGTCCTAATATGAGAACCACTACATTAAAGTATACACAAAGCCCTTTTATATGTCATATAGACGTCTTGTTGTGAATGAGACAGTGATTGTACACAGACACCTGTACAGCTCACCTGAGACACTCACGCTTAGTCACACTCAGCTGCTCCCAGAAAAACAACAGCTCAGGCCAAAAACAAAACCTGCATTTATTTTACAAGCCTCTGAGGTTTGACTCACTCTTAACCGCCACAGAGTTTCCGACAACTTCATTTCCTCATTCTGTGTTTGGGACAAAAGCCAATGATGTCCCGAGAGAAGAAGTGACAATCAGTACTCAAGTCAAGTGCACAGGTATTGTTCAGTTGACACATTACAGTAAATATTAGTTGAAAATAATCATAGTTTGGGTTCCGAAAAACAGCTAGGTGCAAAGACAGGAACTTTGTGGATTAAGTATTTCTGATAAAATGGGCATGGAAAAATTGTAGGGCTGCACGATTAATCACAATCGCATATGGTTGTTATTAGCAAATCCCAAAGTCTGGATTTTTTTATGCAAAATAATATTCACAGCACAAAAGAAACTATATATGTAAAAAGTCTAACTTCTACAAACATGTTCATGAAAGCCACCGGATTCTTGTGGAAGTAGTTAACAGTTGATATTTTAGTCTTCTTTCAAGTTTTCATGCTTTAAATAGACTTAAAAAATGCGGTCAACTGAATATGAATATTAAATATGAAAAAACAATATCACAAATATAATGATCAAAAGCACAATAAGGTGTTTTCAAAATTGTGCAGCCCTAGAAAATTGGCCCACATAATTTGAAAATCATACAAACATTAGAAACACTTTTATTAGGTCTAATTAATTATAACAAAGTGTTCCCATTGGTGTTATGCTGTCGTTACAACTGGATATTTTAATCACGAAAGTCCAATCTTAGTCATAGATTAGTCCACAAATTGCTGCTTATTGAACAAGTACCAGCCCAATTTTATAAAGCTGAAGTCATGCTATTCATATGATCTCTTCTAGGTGTAAAGAATCTGCCTCCATCTAACCCTACCCTCTGCATCCTCTCCTCTCCCACCAACCAACCTCACGCCCTCTTTCACTAAATCCATAAATATCCCTTTTGGTCTTCATCTTGGCCTTCTTCCCAGCATGCCATAACCACAAATATAAAAAGACTATATTTTACAATCCATAAATAAATACTTTGGGAAGCATCTGCTGAGGACATGGAGCCTCTATAAATGAGATTTCGTTAGTTGTCGCAGCTTGAGATCTTCCAGAGCCTCCCCTGTCCCTGTGTTTACCACTAACCTCCATAACTCACCACAGCGCGTCCTAATTTACTACCGCTGCTGCTCAACGCTTTCAACACCACTGCCCCCCTCCCCATTAAACAGCGTGTGTACTGTCCCCATGGCAACATCAGCACGAGTCCTCTAGAGTTATGCAACAGGACGAAGCTCTTCCTCCTCCTCCTCCTCTTCCTCCTTCGCTCCCTTTAAACAGACCTATTTACAATTGGGAACATGTTACACTTTGGATCACTGCCTACAGGTATGGCTGGCTAGTTTTAAATCCAAGTTTAAATATAAAAGAAAATCCACAAGCATTTTCAGCATAATTTTTAAGCTTTTTTAAAATTTTCTATACTGTAGCAAGCTAATATACAATGTCAGAAAATACATTCTTTCATCATGTTTTCCACAAAGAAGCAGGTTGTCAATTCATATCAAAATCATGTTAAATAAATACTGAATTTATACAGAGGCCAAAATCCTAAAAAGACCTATACAAATATTGCTAACAAAACAAACAAAAACAAGGCAGGCCCCCAAAATGCATTGTGTCTGAGCTATACAAAACCCCAAATCACTCAACTGTAATTCATAGGATTTCAATCCATGTTCATAACCTAAAGTAGCGTCTTAAATGTATTTCATAAGAATTGCAATGCAGCAAACAGCAAAATGCACGGGTTTTTGTTGACAAGTACTGAAAATCATCCACTTAAATCCCTACTACAACCAGAGCCATCCAAAACATGCCTGCAATGTCTTATCTTAACCCCTTACAAGAAAAATAACATATTGTCCATTCCACTACCTCAATAACATCCTCCCCAATGCAAATTCCCAAGTTTTGACTCTACTACACCACTCTTCCCACACGTAAAAACAAAAACAATGCAGACTTTATGAATGACTAGCTGTACGTTTGGTGGTTCCTGTTTTTCATGGTCTGTGGGAGATGGTTATTTTGGGGAGGGTCCTTAGATGGCAGTAAAAAACGCCTACACTTAGCACTAACTCCACTTTGTTGTGTTTCATTATTCAGCAGATTACGTAGTGCTGACAAACTGTCCCGTACAGCTAAGGTTCAAAGCAGGCTTCAGGGTCTGTTTGTACTTTAGAGGAGATGTACTGTTTATAAGGCTTCAAATGGTGCCTATTAAATGCCCACTTAAAAAGAATAATTCAAATATTACAAAAATCAATGAGGGATGAAATATTATTGAAGGATCACATTGGCCTTTATTAGGTAGACCTTTAAGTAGTGGCATCTGCTGTTGTCTTCTGTAGCTTTAGCACACCACCTCAGAAATACTTAGCTTTCATGGCATCATTCTAATGGACTAAAATGAGCTCAATCAAGATTAAACCAAGTCTAAATCAGAAATCAAGAACTTTAACCAGAACTGACTAATTTCTAAGAATTTCACTAAGACTATATACCATGTCTAAACAAAGACTAAACTAGGTCTTAGCTCGGACTAAACCAGGTCAAATTCCAACCCCCTCTATCATAGAATTTAACGGCAAAACATTATTGAAAAGAAATTAAAATCTATAAAAGTTGCCTAAAAATGAACTAACTACATGTTGTTGTTGAACAAACATAAATATTTAGGTTATTTTCTCGCAAAACCCCACCAAACCAGGGCGTTTTTCACATATTCACAACCCTTAGAAACCCAGCACATATACATTAACTTGTGTGAGACTGAGCTTAAAATAGCAGCGGTGATACTGTAGGGAAACCTGACATTTACAGAGGTGGGGGTCCCTTTTGTCACGACTGTTGCTGCAGCGGTGAAATGGTGAGGAGAGAGTGAGGGATGAGAGAGTGAGGAGGGGGTGGGGAGAGGGAGGAAAGGTTGATGAGGGTGAGGAGAGAGTGAGGAGGGGGTGAGGAAAGAGGGAGGAGAGGATGCAGAGAGGGTGAGGAAAATGAGGAGAGGGTAAGGAGGGGGGAGAGGGTGAGGAGGGGTGAGAAAGTGAGGATGGGTGATGAGAGGGTGAGGGGGGTGAGGAGAGGGGGGTTAGTCATCCTAAACCCAAACACGTGTGACTTCTCCGGGGGCACAGCTGCGCTCTGATTGGTCGGTTCGAGGCGGTGATGGAGGCATACAGCCCACGCAGAACAGAGACGTGCCGTATGCGAGTGTGTGTTTGTGTGTGTTTTGTGAGAGTGTGTGAGTGTTTTGTGTAAGTGTGTGTCTCTCTGTGTGTGTGTGTAAGTGTGTGTGTGTGTTTTTTTGAGTTAGTGTGTTTTGTGTAAGTGTGTAAGTTTGTGTGTTTTTTGTGTACATGTGTGAGTGTAGGTGTGTGTGGTGTCAGTGATGATAAGTACAGCCCTCCACAGTGTGACCTTATGACTGTTTTCAAACTCAGCTGAACCAAAACATCTGCAGAGGAGCACAACAGACATGTCACTGTGAGACAAGGCTCTGGTCTGAACAGTGGAGAGAGGAGGACTGGGCAATTACAGTGGTTTAGACCAGTGCTTTCAAAAACATGTCACAGCATTTCTATCTTGTTTGGATAAAATTAGACTAAACAAGATTTTAACCAGGTTGCAGATAACCACAACAAAGCCAGGTTTGGACCAACATATTTCACAAGGATTAACCAGGTCTAAACCAGAATTTATCAAGAATTAAACATTATAAAAGGTCTATGTAATGTCCAAACAAGGTCTAAATCAAAAAGTTTAACAGGCATAATTAAACATCTCCATATAAAACTTGTTATTATTACATGGCAACATGAAAAACTGTTAATGAATGTAACTCAGGTTTTCCAAAAATGAATACTATTTTTTCAAATCAGTGTATCGAGGAGCCCTAGTAATAAACAATAGAGATAAGCAATTTAATAATGCAATTTCAAAACCCATTTATGACCCTTGAACACAATTATCTATCTCCAGCCGTCTGCCTGTCTCACATATGCCTCCAATATTATTCTGCTGAATAAGTCTCCCGCTATTTTACATCAGAGTCTTTCCAGTGAAGAAATGATGACTGGACGAAGGGAATCCACGGAAACGAATGGAGCAAGCCAGAGGGAAGCGTCTGGGGAGATGTCTGGCTGTACCTCGGGGCTCGTCAGTCACTCACGAAACACAAAACACAGGGCTTTTCCCATGATTCAAAGTGACATTCACACGTTTGTTACTTGGGTTTCTATCTGTCACATTTGAAAACTGGCTGCCTGCTTGGAGACACTTTTCGCTTCGGTACACAGAATTGGTGCCTCTTCGCGTCTCGGAAAATGTTTATTCTCTCTAAGATTGTCTGACAGTGCGGGGCTGCTAATGCGTCATTGTTGATGTGTTAGGTTGGATACAAATAAAAATGCTATATAGATTTAAAGGTGTAGCCTGTAACTAAAATTTAAGAAATGCTTTATCTGACACTGTTCTATGGTAGGTAATCTCTCATATTTATTATTTGACTTTAGTCCTTCCCCTGGCCTCTACAACAGCATCAATTTACAGTTGGTGGGATACTACTTTGACCAATCATATTCGGGTTTGCTTTTAACATCATATTACTGGGTCAGATTGTCAGTTTTAAACACTTTTCACTTTTAATTTTTTTTTACTTTTTTTTATTTTAGATAAAAGATTTTAGAGGAAAGTTATGGACTGCACCTTTAAAGAGACGGATAACTCTTTTGCAAAATAAACTTATACATTTATAAATAGTGAAGGTCAATGTATTTTTTGTAATTGTCAGCAAACTGTCAGGATAGGAGGAGACAGGAGCAGGTACACAGAGGCTAGACTAGATGCTTCAATATCACAAAAAATTAAAAAGGATCAGTGCCAGGCCCACTAGGAAGTGTAAAGTTAATAAAAAATGTGCTCTTTGGAGAAGGAAAAATAAATGTAACAATACAAAAAAAAAAAAAAAAAAAATATCAAGGCCCTGTCTAAAACTATTCAAATCCTTTTTGGGGGGGCATAATAGTCTTTACAAAGCCCCAATCGGCTGTGTGCTGCATGTGTGGCTTTTCAGAGTTATGTCTAGCATTTCTGATTGCTACACTTTGGTAAACATTGGTAAACCCTGAAATTTAATGCAATCGAGAGAGACCAGGCAACATTGGTTATATTTTCATTTTCTCACAACAACCTAACAAGAATATTTTGCACTTTCTTCTCTCTGTTTACAAAGTGCATTATTCCACTAAATAATTGTACTGTTCAGGATATCCCCTCCTCACCCTAATGCATGACTTCCCTGTTATTAAACTCACCCATAATAAACTATTCTCGAGCCCTCTGCACCTGCAAACATCCAGCTCCTGTTTCCACGGCAACCTCTTCTTCTCTCGTCCATATCCATTCAGCGCTGCCAACAAGACAAGACAGCGCCCCCATAGACGACCATATAAGGGGTTTCCGCTCCATTTTTGAGGGGACATTTTTTTTTCAGTACATTCATAAAATCTTGTAGAAATTTCTCGCGTCATATTTTCCTTCATCATCATAAAACACTGGCACTAAAACTCTTCATTCAAAGTAACTCTGTACAAAGGACCTTTATAAGCAAGAGTACATTGAGTGGAGGAGCTTGTTTTTTCTGTTTTTTGTCTATTTTAAAGCACTTAATATGAGAGCTTTTGTTAGCGATATTTTAGTTCATCATCTGCAAAATATGAAGTTTGAAAAGGTATTTATTTTACTTCCAAGAAACTAAACAAGAATGAGAAAGCTGGTCATTTAGCTAAAAATTTACTTAGGTAAGGACTAAATTATTACAAATGGGCACATGGCAATGGCTGTCCACAAAGAACTTAAAGGGGAACTATGCAACTTTTTACCTTGATGAAACAACTTTAGAATCAATATGAACAAGTTATTGTGGTGCAAGCTTTTGTTCACCCCCTTCTTGCATTCTCTGTTAGTTCAGTTCTGTAGGGAAAAATAGAAGAAAAATGTGACCAAAACAGTTAAAAGTTGCATTGTTCCCCTTTTAAAATGTTATGTAAAAGATGTAGTTTAAATTGCCAGAAAAAATATTCAAAATGATACTTAGAAACTTACACTACATAAAAACTAAACAGGTGTAGAATAGATTCAGTGATACATTAGACTTTTAGGACTTGACAATTTTATGATGGAACCAGACCCGATCTTTGATTCACATGCCCCATTGCTTTGTAAATTAGGATTTATTAACAGGTACTTGTCACATCAGATATAAGTGCTATATCTTTTTCACATTTCTAATTCTGATCGAAGTCTATCAAGTATCTGACTCTAACGTAAGGAGCATTCACACAACAGTTTCAAAATGTACTGTACCTCAAATGTATTATTGTCAACACGTCAAACTGTGATATGAGCCATATTGTTTCAGCTCTAAGTGTGAGCAAAAGCATCCTTTACATAAACAAAATTACCATAAAAAGTTATATACAAAAGTTAACCTTGCATGTTGAACTCCAAACACTAAGGAATATATCCTATATGTCTAATGATAAAGATAAAGATATTAACTGTTTCTCAAAGTACCCCATGTCTTTCTAAACAATTGTATGAGCAGAAATAAGTTGACTCATAAACTAAAAACAAATGCAGCCTTAATTGTGACACTAGCCCTTTGTCCGATCTAAACAAACCTAACCCTTTGCCTCAGTGTCTATACATCAAGCTTAGATTGCACATTTTTACTGTATGCAAAAGTGGTCCTTGGTTTGAAAAGGTTTAAGAAACATTGGTCTAGTGATTTAACTAGTTGTCTAATTTTGA
>JAVQKG010027519.1:0-13743 GCA_036025885.1 Hypseleotris bucephala
ATTAATATGATCTTTGTTGAAAACAAAAAATGATGGAAAGGCTATTTCATATTTAATTTGTACTGTTATGAATGTAACTTGTATATTTTTTATATTGTAAGCTGACCCCAGGAAGAATAGCATCAGCAGCATGCTGTTTTGAATGTGAATATGAAAATGCACTTTCCAGATATTAAGTGACTTATTTCCTAATAAGTGCAACTCAAAGGCCAAAAGGACTATTCAACAAATTAAAATGAAATATAAAAATATAGTGCAAAGAGGTTAGTATGAAGCAGTGCTTCCTAATAAGAGTCTTTGTGGTGGTCTATTTAATTATTTTATATTATTAGTCAAAATAAAAAGGTGTGAGGCAAAGAAGACTAGTGGTGCTCCTGCTCCCCGAGATTTCCTTCCAGCAAAGTTAGCGTTAGCTCATAATGAGGGGCGACCCATTATGGATGGTGTGGAGGGTACATGTGTTCAGACCCTGGTGCTGGCTCTTCTAAAAGAGAAACCTTAATCCAAGGTACTTAAAAATGCTTACTGAACTATGGTAACGTTTAATTTTTCAAATGATTTTATTTGCAGTTTCAAGGACATTCATCAACTTGCTAGAGCCAACACATGCACAAGATACTTCGCAAGGGGTAGGCTATAATCAGCACACAGTACATGCAAATGAAGAGCAGCAGTAAATGCTTTTATGACATTGTTTAAATATGAGACCTTTGATGAAGAAACCGTGTCTGTGTTCTCAATGGCAGCAGCAGAGGTACAACCTTCATTAGTGAATGATGATTCGGTTAAGGAGACACAGATTCACTTGTCTTTTTACCTGTCCCATCCTTCAGGATAATTCAGATTCACTCCCTGATGCACTTCATCTACCTTACAGGAACCAGTGCAAAGAAAGAAGGTAATTGCAACCACCACCACCCCACAAACACAAATGCTATACCTACTAATCTTAGAATGCATTTTAAGTTATTTTCTCTTAACAGGCTAATAATGACACCATCAAAGAGGCATACACACGCAATTTGGAGATAGACCATAAACTAAAATTGCTCAAAAAAAAGAAAACTGCAATTGAAAATTGGGCTGCTGGAACACCAAAAAGGGTATGGATATTTGAAGGTCTTGTGAAAAGCATTACTATCCCATTACATTTGGCTAATGTACTCCTTTTTCTTTCTTAAAGCAACTTGAAACGCAATGAAGTAAGTAGGGCTCAGGGGTAGCAACACTCAAGTATTATTTTTTATTTTATTTACCTTTTTTTATTCTAGATGACTGCCTTTGAATTCTACTTAAGTACTTTTAATGAAGTACCTCCACTGATCAATACTGCCTGCTTTAGGGGGAGGTTAATCAATTAATCAATTATAAAATCAGTAATCAATTAATTTAATAGACATTTGTTTCCTTTAGAGACTATTACTGGACAATACAAAAAGACATTGGGGCTTTGACTGAACGAAGAGAATTGACAAAAAAATGACAAACTAGACCCACACTGTTGTACACGACCGCAAACGTATACCGGGGAAATGCCCCATGCGTCTGCGTAAAATGCTGTAACACCGACGACCATTATTCATGCACTCCACAGTCACACTGGTGGTGGTAAGCTACTTGTGTGTCCACACCTGCGGCACACTGACAGAGGCGTGGCTGCCGGTCTGCGCCTACGGCCCCTCTGACCACCATCTTACACCAATGACATTCAACCACATTTATTAATGAGCATTGCGGGTTTTATGGAGGACAGTGAGATGGTTCTGCTGCTGAGGTGGTGATGGAGGAGAGTGAGATAGTTCTGCTGCTGAGGTGGTGATGGAGGAGAGTGAGATGATTCTGCTGTTGAGGTAGTAGTGAAGGAGAGTGAGATGGTTCTGCTGCTGAGGTAGTAGTGAAGGAGAGTGAGATGGTTCTGCTGCTGAGGTGGTGATGGAGGAGAGTGGGTTCTGCTGTAGAGGTGGTGATAGAGGAGAGTGAGATGATTATGCTGCTGAGGTGGGGATAGAGGAGAGTGAGATGGTTCTGCTGCTGATGTGGTGATGGAGGAGAGTGAGATGTTGGAACTGAAAGTACTCCAGTTCAAAAAGTACACATCTTTAGTTAAATACTTAAGTACATACACTCATCCACACACAAAAATAAAAACATAGTGTGTAATATATTTTATCTCTGAACAGTTGTTGAGGATGTCACTTATAGCTTCATGTGGAGATGGGACGCTGAGAGCAATAACATTTTACAGACTGTAATTACTGCCAAACTCACGCCGCTCTGCAATTTAATCTAAAACAAGCCAGATGTCTATGCTCCTGTCCACCACTCCAACACATACTGTACTGTGCAAATGTTTTAGGCAATGTCTAGAAGCAAATTGATTAACTTAACTTTTTGTTGTCTCAAAATGTAAAGTGAGCATTGTTCCAGTAAAAATGAGGGTAAAGAGCAGAGCATAAATGAATGGACAGCATGATTCAACAATCTTCTCAGATTCACTTCATATCACCATCCCATCTTTTATTGACATTTTGCCCACCTATACCTTACTACTTATTATCTTCATCTGGTTTAGCTTCAAAACACAATCTGAACATCACCAAGTCTGTCTGGGATTAACATGAAGAGACAGAAAGATGTGAGCAGCCTACAACCAGGGATGGAATGGTAAGAAGAACCTACCTGGCCTTCATAAATGCATACAGGTGAACTTTTGAAGCGTTTTTGAAGTGTGGTCACATGACTGGATTTAGAGTGAATGAAATGTTAGCTGCTGGTGGGTGACTGTGTCTAAGTGAGGTTTGGTTGTGTTAGCGGCATGTCAGTAAGTGCATGCAATGACAAACATGTATCATAGAGCGAGCTCCAGGAGTAAGCCTAACAACAGTCTTTGTTTCTGTATGTCACGGTCCAGGACTGTCCACGGCCCATTGCTCCCACAGCCCATTGGTCCCACATTTGAAAATTAGGCCCATTACTCCCACAGCCCATTTGTCCCACGTTGTTAGACATTTTTTCCCACAGGTTATTAAAGCTGGACTGTTGGCAGATCAAATCACAGCCAGGGTTAGGGTAAGCGTTAGGGTTATGCAAATAATTAAACTTTGTGCTGTGGGAACAAAACTAATAAAAATGTAAAGCTATGGGAATACTGGACCTTATTTGAAAAGAATGTTAGACATGTTAGACATTGGGCTGTGAGACCAATGGGCCTAATTTTGAAAAATAAAATGTGGGACCAATGTGCTGTGGGGTCAATGAGCTGTGGGAGCAATGGGCCTTATTTTGAAAATTCTTTTAGAAATGTGGGAATATTGAGCTGTGGGATCAATGGGCCTAATCTTGAAAAAAATGTTAGAAATGTGGGCTGTGGGAGCATGTGAGCTGTACTTTAGTGTTAGTGTCTGTGACAGTCTGTGTCTCTGGACCATGTTCTTCAGCTGCTAACCACTCACTGACCTCACAGACATTACAGAGCTGGAGCCACTAACCCCTGTGGCTGAGAGAAGAGTCCTGAGCAGACTCTTGTCCATCCTGGACAACCCCCACCACCCCCTGCACAGCACTTTCAGCCAACAGAGAAGCAGCTTCAGTGACAGGCTGTTGTCTCTGTCCTGTTCCACTGACCGTCTGAGGAAGTCATTTGTTCCACAGGCAGTACGACTCTACAATGCATCTCTATGAAATGGACTTTTTTTATATTCTATATTTTATATTTGATAGTTTTTATATTTATATTCCAATTTTATTCTATGGCTTGACTGGTACTAACATTGTTAAGTGCTTGTGTCCTCTGTAAGCTGCTGCTGGAAATTGAAATTGAATTTCCCTCTGGGATTAATAAAGTATCTATCTATCTACCTACCTACCTACCTACCTACCTACCTACCTACCTACCTACCTATCTACCTACCTATCTATCTATCTATCTATCTATCTGTAGATAGTTTGTTTTTCTTGATTTTTGTATCTTGCCACCCTGGTTGTGATCCTTTTTGCAAACAGGAAAAGTATAGCACTTCTATAGTCCAAGTATGAACAACTGTGGCATACTTGACGATTGACTGTGTGATTAAAACTGGAACTGTTGATGCAAATGTTAATGATACCCAAAGTGTTGAATTTCCTCGCTATTCATAATTAGGACGACTTCTCCTGGCATTCTAATTCACATTTGTGGTTTAAAGAAAATGCATGTGAGCTGGTGCAAGCAGGCATCTATGAGTCTAAATTTATTTAGAGCTTAATAGGTTAAGCATCATGCATAATTAATGTGTTCTTACAGAGGCTGCTAGCTAAATATTATATATACAAATAAATTATTGAACATAAATATGTAAAAATGTGCAGAGGGAAAATACTGTATATCACTAGGGTGAGAGAAAATCTTTTATCTTTTTGTTCTATCGCTTGAAAATTACATAAGTGCTATAGCAAACAAGGTCAAATAAAAGGACTAATTAGAAATGATGTGTTAAGTAAGCAGTGGCAGAATGGAAGCATTCCTTATAGAGATGTCTTTATCTTCAGTCCATATTCTTATTATAATATGCTACAGTTATGGCCCGTATACTCCAAGGACAATGCTATACAGCTCTGTATATATAAATTCAATGAGGATGGCTCGGGCTTAGACTGAATCCAGTGACATTGTTCAAGTGACAAGTAGACCATCCCCATTTGCATAATTATTAATAACCTGGCTAAAACCTGCAGACAAAGATAGTGAATCACATTTGAATGCCTTTTAAATGCAAATAAGTGTTGTTACAAGAGACCGGATTCATTGTTATTCAAATAGTAATTGCTAATAATAATACTTATAATAATAATACTGTACTTTTCCCATGGACAAATGAAAGGTAAGAGACACCACCACAGCTCATCAATTGGAAGAATGAAACACTTTTTTGAAGTGTCAAAATCTACTTATCTGTTCACAATGCCGATTCTGTCTTCCACTATTTCTTTTTTCTTTTTTCAGATTAGCTTTTTAGTTTTACATTTTACACTACATTTCCTTCTCTGTCAAATCTGCAGAAAGTGATTTCAATCAGATCCCTCAGAGTAGGAGCTAACATTTGGTTTGATAGATTAACAAACTCACACCAGACCGGATCATCCGAGTGACACACTAGTCTCATAAGCCCATCTCTGAACATGTGATCCTGTGAAGATTCACTTTAGCAGAGGAACCTAGCAGATCCAACTTAAAAAAAAAAAATTAAGTAAGAACCCTTGCTTAAATAAGAGGTATGGATAAGAATTACAGGTAGGAGTAATAGGATTGGTAAACACTTGGGCTGCACAATATATTGCAAAAAAATTGAATGTGACCATGGTTCAGACCTTGTTTAGAAAAGTTTTAGTTTTAGTTTGTAATTATGTTTAGAGTAGTTTAGACCTGGTTAAGACATAGTTTGCGTAAAATGTTATATCCAAATGTCACTGTATTGTTTTGTCACCTGTTTAAATTAGATATTGTATTTTGCATGTTTTGTTATATTGTGCAGCTCCGTGGACTTACTAATAGACCAGTATTTTTTGCAAGTGGTTTATACAAAATTCTGATGACCTCAAGTTATGCCCTCACTTTGCTAATAGCAGTTGGGATAATTTGGTATTTTAAAATGCTAGTTATTTGTCATGCACTGACATTTTCAGTTACCACCGGAGCACTTATTATTTGCTGATTAGAATTAGAATTTGAATTCAGCTGTATTCTTTACTTACAAATAAAGCAGCTCGTCTATCTGAATGCTTGTGCGATGTACCATACAATGTTCTGACCATAAATTGTGAATCTGACTACTATGAGATTGAGAGCAGGAGCCTGTGACCCATTACAAACAGAGCCATAGTTTTGGATGTAGTCATAGATAGAGACTGGCTCAGGCCCATTTAGACCTTGTTGAGGTTAGAGGTGCGTACATATATCAGAGGAGCAGAGAAATGAAATGAGATACAGAAAATCAATGCTATCAGACAGTGCTGGTAGTCATGTCATTTCAAATAAAGATCATGTTGGGGCTGGGCTGTCTTGAACCTAGCCTTTTAAGTCAAACATACTGTTATATGTTTGGTATTAGGCAAAAGACCACCTACCAAATATGACCACTTTTGAAATATATTGACTACTGCCAATCAGAAAAAAACTTTTGGAAATGCTCATATCTGTCATGCAACCCAGTAGTTTTCAAACACAGGGTTGGGACGCAAAAAAAATCAGTTCATAAAATAAAAATGGTGTGTTCATATGGTCCATATTGGCATCATAAAAAAAAATACACTAACCTTAAACAATAACCTTAAAGGGAAAAAATATGTTAGTATCCCCTTTCTTACTTCAAATTTGAATCCCTGCAAAACTTCAAAACACAATCACAAATCACATAAGTATAGTATGAACACAAGACAACAGTGCCTCTCACACCTCCCGGCTGTCTGCTTATAACAAAAGCCAGATTAATTAATGCCTTCAGTTAAAAGTCATTTGCAAAATCAGAGAGGAAGAATTGGGCCCTAATTATAATTGACAACACCTTCATCATGCGTATTTGATCTATGAGACAAAGTGAAATTTGCAAGAAGTGGTTTGCAATTTCCATATTCACCACAAAAGCCTTTATGTATCCACATTATTAGGTAGAATTGTACCTAATAAAGTTGTGTTTGTGTTCTTCTGCTGATTACGTAAGCCCTTGTGCGTCAAGGTTTTTTTTGTTCAGGGTTGGATGTAACAAACACAAATTTAGTGTGGGGATACTGTTGACAGAATTGTACATAATCCATAATACACATTGACTTAAAAGTGTCAGTAAAACTAATCAGACAATCTCCAAAGCTTCTTGTTTCAAACATCTCAAATTCACATATCCTGACTTGCCATCTCAATATGTTTAAGAAAGTTTCATTCATTTGAAAACAACTTTGTCTTGCATTCATAGCATCATTTTGCAGTTTGAATGAGACTTTTGTGTATTGGAAGAGAAAGAAGGACTCAGTTAGACTGCACATTACAGCCTGTGCGGATATCACTGAACAGTTGTATTTAATTATGGTCATAAACTTAAAACTTTGATATTTTAGATCCAGCACAGCTCATTATGGTCTACTGAACACATTAAGAAATACAGGTGGGAGTTTTTCAAAAGCTTTATGAGCTCATTTGTGTTAAATTACCATAGACTACACATCACTCTTACTGCAAAACATCTGAGAGAGAACTGAAAAAAGAAACAGCTATAGCTGAATTGGGAAATTAAAGAAAAGTTGAGAGAAAAAGTTAGGTCATTTGGATGTGAGTTATGTGATGTTCATTTGCTCACCATATGTCATACACAGTACAGGGGTCCAAAAAGAGCTTTTCAAAGCAACTAAGGACATCAAAATCATCCCCAGTATCAGTTGAGGAAAAGTAATTGTAGTAGTTGATTTGGTTTAGTTCTGACTTATTCCTGATTTAGATCTTTGCATTTAGACCTGGTTTATAAGTCCTGGTGCTTATAGCCATGACTTTACTGTATGTGCATGCAAAGTAAGGGGTCATCGTTTTTCGGTCACTCAAATGTCAGTCTTTGATGAGGTTGACGTGTCCTTTGTGGCTGTCAGTCTGATGTGACAAGCAAAGAAGGCAATGCAGTTTACTCAGGGACCTTCACCTGCAACTGCATATTTCTGAGCGCTCTCCCTACAAGCCATTTTCCCTATCCTTATGAAGTCAACAGGAACAAATTAATCGAAAAAGTGACAAGCTGACAACATTGCACGCAGCTATGTCCGTGTCAGAACAATATTTGCAATTTCTTTGGAGCCAAGGTAGTCATATCCCCAGCTGTATATTGAAAGACACCAGGGCATTTTTATATTTTGCAAACACATACACAACTGGGGGCTACTGGCGATGACAAAGACGTGACAACGGACAAAGTCATAGTATAAACCTTAGGGCTTGACACATTCAGCTGTCAAAAGCAAAACCATCATTTAGTGGGAAAAAAAGGTCAAACTCAACTGGGATTTTACTATAGAAGCAGGTATAAACAACTGTCTTTTGTGTGACCTCAATATAAATAAGTGTTCCTGAAGAAATAAAACTAAAAACATTTATGCTAACTCCTGGAAAGACCATTTTTCAAGTTCAAGGTCAGTAAAGGCGGCTGTTTTTACAATGCACTCTGGACACTCGCAGCCCTGATTGCAAATGCTTACAGAGCTATTTAACAGAAAGAGGCTCCCTGCTTTTCCTTTTCCTTCTGAATACCCCGGCTGAATGTAATCACTAAAGCAGAAATGTTGCTGTCTATGCATATGACTAGCATCTGGGCCAGCTGCTCTCTGTCCTGATTGAAGTCCCCATGTGACAA
Source organism: Hypseleotris bucephala (assembly GCA_036025885.1). NCBI lineage: Eukaryota > Metazoa > Chordata > Actinopteri > Gobiiformes > Eleotridae > Hypseleotris > Hypseleotris bucephala. The sequence continues at coordinate 8,364 of JAVQKG010027519.1, forward strand.
GGTTGAGAGGTTTTATAGAAAAGTTTTGCAAGCATTTGGTTGACCTTCTGCATACATTTGTTGTATTTTGTTGAACATTTAGCTCATCAGATATTACAAGTAAATCACAAAAACAGGGACAAAATATTGAAGAGGCAATAGTTTTAGCTTTATTTTGGCTATGTCTCAGGAGATAGAGATGGTTGAAGTGTCTTTATAATACTCCACTTAGCTTGCCCAAGTCTTGAGTGTGGTTGTTTCTGTCAGTCTGTCCCAAGGCAGATGTGGACACAAACCTCCATAGTGTGTGACTGTTTGAGTGAATCAATAATGAGCGCAAAGTCCTAGTAATGCTTCGAAATTAATTAATAATTGTTCCACTATACTAAAATCACAACCTGCCAAAAATTCTTTGGTTAAAGGTGTAGGTAGTCCCTAAAACTGACACCTGACCCTGTTCTAAGCAGATGTAAAATAGGTTATCTATAGTCTGTAGAGGCCAGGGGAGGGACTAAAGTAAAACTTGATAACAATTAGTGAAAGTGGTAAGCCACAAACTCTGATCTGATGTTGCTGTATAGAGGCCAGGGGAGGGACTAAAGAAAAATTATATGGAGTAATTATGATAGATTACCCTTCATCAAAACAGAGTCAGATAAAGCATTTTCCCCAACTCGTTTAAAAATTTAGGAAACTTACAGACCACACCTTTGTAATAGGCTACAAAAAATGGCGTTGGGATGTGGTGCATAATAGTTGAAAATACCCAGTGCTGACACTCGGGTAAAATGAGTGTTGCGGTTGATTAGGGATCTGCTGAAGTCAGACCCAGGTGGAGCATTGTTATTAAAGACAGACACAAAGGAGCTGTATCAGGAAGTGGAGCTCACACCTGAGTCTCACTAATGGTGATTAATGAGGACATAAACAATGACATGATGATGATGCATATCATGTCTTTTTATTAATTAGTATAGGGCACATTCAGCTGTTTAGAAAAAACAGACAGTTCACTTCATCAATCTAGCTGGTACAATTAATTTAATACCCGTGCAACAGGACTTCATAAATATCATAAAGTGACTAGTGGTATAAGTAGGTTCACTATACTGTAGCCAAACTCGACTAAAACATTTTTGTTACTAAATGTATGTAAAATGCATACACATAGCTGTCCTCAAATTGGCATTGTTATTCAGAGAGACTGGCACATTCATGTCACATGGTTATTGTTCAAGACTCAATACCAGGCCTGCAGTTCTTGCCAATTAACAGGTATATGTTTGAGAGAGCCAACTGACATATGGTTATTGCAAGCCACCGAAATGCTTAGCTATTAACCTATTGCTTTATTCTAGTCATTGCAACATTAAATCTATTCTTTTTGCAAAATGCAAGAATTCACAATGCCCTCACACTGTTTCAGCCATGCATGCAAGTATTGTAGTTTATAAAAGCACTTTCAGACATGTTTTCTTTCCTACCAAAAATACACAAACAACATTTTGAACTTGGAACAACAAAGAAGCAAATATTGAATGCTGTATCTGAATGCTGTAACATACTTGTTGGTGTAGTCGGCCAGTAAAAAGAAATGTTCAGTATTTTTACATGACATAATATTAAGCATTTGCCCTGGAAGCGCTGCTGCCTTCCTTGTGGAAACTGTTGATCTTGTGCAAAGCCTAAGATCTTGGGGCCAGCCTCCATCGCATGCCGCTCCCGGTTCGCTGCTGCCTTTCTGATGTGTCCTTTTTCCTGCATTTTTCATGACCAAGACTAGCCCTGGTCCCTGGTTGACTGTCCACAAAGAGCCTGAATTATATCCTACGCATTATTCCAAGGAAGAGCAAAGGAGCCATTGTCCCTTTTTGAAATTGTAATACATGGAAAAAAAAACACAGGTGAGGGAGGGATAGAGCAAGGGATAAGGCATATTTTAAAGGGAATGGGGGTTATAACATATGTATGTATGTACAGAATTAGAAAAGAGATGTCTACTAACAGGCCACTTTATTAGATAGACATTGTATACTAATAAAGAAACACCTGCTGTGGTCTTCTGCTTTATGTTTTGTCATCTTATGTACACGGATAATCTAATGTGTATGTTGCTTTTCTATTATCCCAAACCAGTCTGTGGCATCAACAAGGCATTTTCACCCACAAAGTGCCACTCACTGAATACTGTAACTTTTCAAACCTTTCGCTGTAAACTCTGGCATGAATTTATGGAAAGTAAATTGGATTGATCAAGACACAAGGAATATGTTGAGTGAGTGAGTGAGTGAGTGGGGGTTGTAGCATACAGCATGTACAGAATTAGAAATGTCTAATAGAGAGACAGATGGGAGCTCTTAATGAAGTAATTAATGGACAGATGGATGAAGAGATTGGTCAAATACAAAGACGACTTATTAGTAAAACTCAAGAATAGGGACAATCAAGTAGAAAAATATGATGGAATGACAGAAGCATGATGACGCATAATGCATGAGGGAAAGTGTATCATTATCTGGAGTTTTAAACTGAACATATTTGGTTGAGCCCTGTGGTCACTTTTGCAGATATTGACCACATTATGCAAACACAGATCTTGAAAGAGAAAACAGTTTCTTAAAATTAGCATAATGTATCATCAAAAGCATGACTGTGTGCACAACAGTTTGTTAAACATTTATGAATAAACTGAATCTTTTGAATGTTTTCAGCCTTAAGCAGAGTCCTATATAACCAATTGATTTGTGAAAACTTTCTACGACCTTTTCTTATCAAATTTGAGTTGAAAACTTTGTGAGGGTAAAATTATTAAAATAGAACAAAGACAATACCATGTAATAAATAAACAGCACTATGCAAAAGTTCTAATGTAGTCAGCACAATATTATCTGATTATTTGTTGTTATGAAAGTATCCAATTAATTCAAATGGCAATGCTTTTAAACTAACAAGTGCAAAAGTGAATGAAGATTGTGGATACTGGCAAGTACGATCTAATTGGAAAATGGAAAAAGCAAGCTGCCACAAGTCATAGGTCTAATGTGAAAATAAAATAAACTAAATTCACAATTTTAGCACAACAAATAGAAAGTTTGCTGTTGCTGTGTACAACTGCAAATAAATAGTAGTAGTGAATTGAAGACACATGACAGATTCATGTTTTTAGATATGTTTACTACACCTCTGACAAAAGAAAGAAAACGTGTCTGTTTTCTTAAAAATCCAGCACCAAAATAACCATCTGAACTTCCTGTGTACTTTCTTATGGTAGGTGGGTCTTGATGAGGGATGAGAGCACCATGACACGAGCTCCACACAATTTTAAATTTTTTTGGGCACTTGGACTTCCTCATATCTCTGCGGTCTATTCTTCAGCGTTTTGAAAACTGTGTTCGTTCCAAAGGTTAGGTCTGATTTTGTGGAGTGTGCTCAAAGACGACAAATAAATAATCAAAATGTTGCTTCTGTGACTTCTTTTGGTTTGTGGAATTGAATTTGTTGAATGTTTGAACTGACAAATATAACAAGCTGGTATTGACCAATGTTGAAAAGCTTGTGTAAACTGGGGCTACTGGTTTGTCATTATTTGTTTACTCGCTCGCCACTTTATTAGGTAGACCTTGTACCAAATAAAGTGGTATTTGCAGTGGTGCTCTAGTAACAACAAATTGTGCATTAATCATTCACAAAAAATATTTTGTTGTTTCAGTTTACTTAACCAGACCAGTCCAACAAAATAATGTGCATTTATTGTAAATCACATGGACTATTTCACATTTCTAGATGCTGTATTTTTTCTGTTGGGTTATTGCAAAAAACGCAGCTTTAATCCACCCATTCTAGATTGTATTTTAGAGATTCCGTAAATTGTGTCAATGTGAAATAGTCCATGAGAGTTGAATGCACATACAGTAGTTCCAGTTGGAATGATCTATTTAAATAAACTGAGGCAATGAAAGATTTTTCATGTGAATATTAAACTATTTTCAGTGTGGTGCTGAAGCCCAGTTGCTTCATGTTTTATTATCTTGTGCATTCAGAGATGTTCTTACCACAGACTTAGATCTAATGATGATTTTCTCTAATTAATATTCCTCTTCTATTATCTTAAACCAATCTCTGATCTTCAATAACACATTTTTGCCCATTGCGTGGATCCATTCCCTGTGCCTTTTTCAAACTATTTCTGTATGTAAAATATGTAATCAAGTTCTCAGACATTGCACTGGTATGACCAATCAGATTAAGTTCACAGGCAATGTCTTTTCTTCATTTTAAAAACAAAACTCTACACCCAAACATATCTGCTGTCACAGTTGCCCCCTCTCTATAATGCCTACTATACAGCTCCCATACATTCCACTTGAGCTCACCTCTAGCCTTCATTTGCATTTAAAACATATTCCTTACTCCTCTTCCTCCACTTCTACCTCTTCTGTCTGAATACTGGGACTTCTCTGCCCTGTGGTTGTGTGTCAGCTCTCGATCCATGTCTGTGTCGTCTTAATTATCTCACATTAGCCGCCATACGATGTGGAAAAGGCGTCGGTGTAAAAGAAGTCACTAAACACATTTGGCCCCTAGCTTTAGTCCCATGTCTGTTGGAGAGTCTGGCGTATGGTGACTTCATGAATATGGTTGTGGAGAGGTATGTGTGCATGTGTAAATCTTTGTGTGTGTGTGTGTGTAAAAGTCTATTCCTTTCATTTCTATCATGTGGCATTTGAACAGCATACCCAAGTGTACCGAAACACACTCATTTAAATGCATATTCCTTTGGCTAGGGACTGTGTGTCCATTTTGGTGTCTATCTCGGAGCGAATGCATGCATATTGTCCATGAGTTGGCCTATGATGCATACTATTTGATCCACACTTCTCAGTAAAATGTATGCAGCCTCCATCAAACTCATATGTGCTGCCCCTTGAGGTCATTTCCAATCTTATTCCACTGTCGCCTGTGCACAGATGTGATTGAAGCAGGTCACATGAAATTAATTTTCTCCATGTCCTGTGTGGTTTAGTTTGTATTTTACAATGCAAACAGGGATAGTGTTTGTTTCAAAGTGTCATGTCAGTCAGGTTAAAGCTGACTTTGAAACTGCTGCGTAATCTACAAAGGGATTATTTTTGTGACGATGCAAACTGTCTGATTTAGGACAATAGCTATATGCCCTCATTTCTGACGTCATACCAGGCCAGGTTACTAGGGGATGACTGAGGCCAAGCTTGTTTGTTTTATGTGTAAAGTACAGGCTCAGAGAGAATGTGTGTTACCAAATACCATTTTATTGGATTAAAAGGAGACTGAACCAGGAAATAGGGAAAATAAGGGATTATTGAAGAAAAATGCATTAAGGACAAAACAGGGGTTATAACAGGACTAAACCAGGTCTAAACCA
>JAVQKG010027595.1:0-12750 GCA_036025885.1 Hypseleotris bucephala
AAAGTCGGCCATTTTGGATTGACATTGGGAAGTCAGGTATTTTTGACAGACTCTAACTTGCACATACTTTGCCCGATTTGAATCAAACTTGAAACATCACATTAGCCAACGCCTCTGACCCCAACTGACCAATAAGATGGCAGTTACCTCAATAGCACCACCTACGGACTGAATGAAAAATGGCATTTTAGAGAAATTTACAAAACTTGGCAAAAGCATTCTTCACACATCCAGACAAATCACAAAAGTCAAATACACCCTTCCCATATTTGTCATGGTTTGGGGGCGGGGCCTCTTAATTACTCATTAACAATATAAAGCCCCTTAGACATCACAGATTAAAGTCGCAGTTAGTGCCAAAACATTGTTTTGGGGAAATTAGCTGTCCTGGCGTCGGTATGCACTCTCCGAGTGCTTTCTTGTTAATGCATTTGATGTTCCAGTGATAAATATAACCAAAGTGCACCAAGTCCAGTGTGCTGTCTCTCTCTTGTAAGGTGTCACTGTGTCACAACTGATTGCTCATTCCAGCTTCATTATCTGTGTTTAATGAACAAATATATTTCCAAGACACCATTAGCGTCTCATACTGATGTAATACTGGTAATTAAAATCAGCCTTGAAATGTACTCTCATGTCACTCTGCTTCGGTGTACACTGTTTGAATGCACATATCTATTATCATTGACATTGACATTTTCAAATACACACGTAGCAGAAGATTCTATTAATAATAATGTGTATAAATTAATAAAGCTCTCTTTGATACTTAAAGCGGTTTTCATTTGCATTATTCGTTCACATGAGATTGAGGAGATGTGACAGACATAACTTGCCTATATCTTTCCTTACTTACACATTCATAAATGTGAAACTCTTTGTTGCTGATAAATCACGTTAAGATGCAGTTAAAGTCATAGTAGGATTTCGTGATCAGAATCAATATACTGTACCAAATGACGTGTAATATATACAGTATATATATAAAATACATATAAAGCATTTGAGCTCATAAAACATGAGAAATGATTTTAATGCATTTCAATCCACTGTGTGACATCAATCCCATCTGACAACACAGGGGTGAGTTATGACTGGGGTCTATGCAGCAGGTGTGATTGATAATTGCTGTGGTATGACCGCCTTCACTGTGGCCTGCCAATTCATCAGGCGTCAACGGCAAATCGAGCCGATGACTAATATGAGCCAAACCAACCCTTTATGCATACTGTGACTTTTAAATTTAGCTTACAAGCAAATATACAGTTTGTTTAAAATGAGATATTCAGTGCATTCCTGAAGCTATGGAAAAAACTGCATGTTGAGGGAGATAAAGTTGTGGATTTTCCCATTGGCCTTTTAGACCTCTTAAATTAGAGCTTATGAATTAATGGCTACTGATACTGTACTGCTGCCTGTGCCTGCTTTGACAGTAAAATAATGCAAAGAAGAAAAATGTCTACAAGAGAAGCACACAGTAATGGCTTTACAAGGCTAACAAGTTTCTTGATTTAGGAAACTTATAGACTACACGTTCAAAAGTGCTAAACGTTATATTTGGAACTATTTTTAGTAGGTTTGTGACCCCAGCAAATCTTTTTTTTCCTGTCTATTTCAATTCTCTGCTGATTGACTGCTTCCTCCCCTCCTTCCCCCAGTTCAGAGATAGTGCCTCTTATTAAGCAAATGAGTTGACGCTTCAATGGACTCCGCCATCAGATAGCCGCTACTGAAGGTTAATGACGGTGTTGATGGAAGTGGAAAAGGAATCACAAAGATTGACCTGTTTGAGCAGAAAGCCTTCCTCTGTACATAAGACCTTTAACCTGACAACAAGTCCTGTAACATTCGCCAGTCGAGTGTGGCCGTCCCATTGAGTTAGCAGGAGGCGGAACCAGATGTCTATGCTAAACATCGTTAATCATGCCAGTATAGGTGTCCTTACTTTACTTTTGCACTGGGTATATTGTCGAGGGACTATAGAGGTATTATGCTGCAAGTAACCGTGCATCTTGCATCTTGACACTCTGTAAATTAGGAAGAGCAATATGCCAGGGAAGCAACACAAGGAAAAGAAACCTGTTCATTTTTAAAGTTCTAATCAAACTTATTATATGTTTTGAGTGTTGAATATAATACAGTTAAGGTGCAGGTATTACCCTAAATAAGCTATTGCTAAAACACTGTCACACTTGCAACAGTAGCCTAGTATAATTGCAGCTCAAATTAATTGCTTTCCCTTTGTGACTTACTGTTCCAGCCTTCTGACTTCTGACAAAAAACTATTGCTCAATTTGTGCATTTTCTCTATAATTAGGTGTTTTTTCTCTCTATCAAAACTACTAGCAAATATAACAAAACCAAAGACCAAACCCGAAATCTTTTGCTGGAGGTAATTGCCACATTTTAGAAAGGCTGCCACCTTTGCCTGTCTTGAATGAACCCTTCCTTTATCTTCAGTGTGCCAAACATAAAAAATAAAAAAAATAAATAGCTGGTGATCCTTAGGGCTGCCACTTCCAACAGACAGCGTGCTTGGCTGGGAGCCTGGTTTCGAGGGTCTTTTATTTGCTGCAGGCTTCCCTTTGTCTCTACAGGGGGAGCAGCATGGGACACAGATTTTTCTATGTAACACCAAAAACAACACATTTTTGATTTTGAATCTGCTTTTGTCACTGCGCTCTTCTAACTGGAGGAAATGTGGCTTATTTTCAGACGAGCAGCAGGAAGCACAGTGTGCTCGATTGGGAAATATAGATTGTAGTTGAAAGTTGGCAAAAATGAATCAATAGAACATTCTTCATGTATAAAACTAGGCCCACGCTGTCGTGCTATGGTACCAACGGCCACCTTTATCAGGCTTGTGTGATTTCATATTGTCCAATATGGTCAACTTCCTCTTTGTTGTAGACTGCGGGGCCATTAGAATATTTTAGGTTGAGTACAATGAGGAGAATCACTGCACAGGTTTCAGTACTCTCTGCCAAATTAAGTGTGTTTAGAGTCACGGAGGGGAAAAAACATAATGGCGCTGCGGATGCATTCTTTATTCTACCTCTGTAATTTGCATGTACATTAATTTCACCACAGACTGGATCACTGTGCCAAAATTCATCAAAATTTATTTATAATAATAAGTATTAATGGCTCACTTAAGATGCTTCATTAATTAGTTAATTAATTAATGTATTATTATTCATCTTAGAAGTAACAAGATCAATCTCTAATCAATTTGAATAAGATCTGGCAGAAGCTTTTTGAGTTATTTTGTTCACAGTTTCGAGGATGTGTACAGAGGCAATTCCACAATTCCATGTTACAGAAATGCTGTTATGCCAATATAATAATAATAAGGACCAAAAAATAAGCAATTTTTATTTGAATCGAGGCTTTATAGTGTGATGTTTGAACCGAAAAGTGATGGTCTGAACGGCTCCATACCTATTTTTGTTGCCTAGCCCACCACTGCATTGACCAAATCCTTTTACTACATTTGTGAACATCGATGTACAACTAAAAACTATAAGACTGAACCTTCTTTATACATAATATTTTTATGGCTGCCGACAAGTAGTAGTGTTTATTTGTTCCGCCTGCTGTGAAAACACATTTGAACTTAATTTATTACATCCATTGCAATCTCATTTATATTTGTATGTATGTAATATGATGTGGGAGAGTTTTTTGTGTGTTTTGGGATCAGCACTCTTGCACTCACAGGTATACGGAGGCTGCTGACACTAATGCACCAGAAATGGTTTGATGTCAAAGAGGGGCTTGTTCAGAGGAGTAGGAGGTCGTCACCACTGCCTCTTTATTTTTGCCTGCTTTGACACTGAGTGCAGCCGTAAGCCAACAACTGTCAAATATGGCCGACGTTCAGCGATATGTTGTGGTTCTGAAAGGTATAAAAGTCCAGCGTGCTGTCACTTTTTATAAACCTACTCCTCAATAGTGTGTGAAAAACTGCCCTGGCTATAGCACTGGTAAATTAACTTTCCATGCATATAGCAGTTGAAGATGTAAGCAGTAAAATCTATCTATATTCTGAACAGAAATCTTGAAATTACTCTTTTTCCACCACCAGGGCCGGGCTGACACTGAGACATAGACACTGTAAAGATATACAGGACATTTAAATGCATCAATAATTGCTGTTGTTGTAGTGCAGGAGGAAATAAGTGGAGTTGCTGACTTCACAGCGACCCTCTAATCTTCTAATAAATTTTGCATTTTTCAAACCGATGAGGGCAGCTACCTCCGAACCCAAGTCAAGCTCATTTAATTGCCTTGCATTAGGCCTAAACACCTATAGCAGTAGACTGACAAAGCTCTTGCATAAAAGGAAATAGGTATTTGACTGAATAGTTTCTTTTATGACTAATATTTGTATTGATTTGCACTGTATACTTGCCATATTCTTCAAGACTTGCTTCCTAAACATTGCATTATGATTTTCAATTAAGATTTACTAATTGAAGACACTGTTCTAATTAAGTGAACCCCTTGGACATCTCTCATTGGCTGTTTGATTAGTGACACTGCCCTATAGTTTGATAGTGTTAATAGAGAGCATGTGCAGAAAGCTGAGTCAACAATTTGAAAGTGAGCAGCGAGCCTTGTTCAAAGCCTTTATGGTAATGAGTATGCCACAAGTCATTGCTTTTTCCCTTCTTTTTTTCTTCTTCATGTCCTTTGCCAGTTCTTGAGTGCCTTGGCCATAGATGTTCAAAGATTTCAACTCCAAGTGACTAAGAAGCAATTAGAGCCATAAATAACATACAGGCCAGTGGCAATGAGGACAGGCAGCATGTTATGCCACTGGTTCAGAGCAAGGTCAAGTCTTACATGGCTCATTTTTTAAAATAAAAAAATTAAAAGAATGATTTTTCTCATAGTTCAAATTATAATTTAATGTTTCCTTTAAATGCTTAACTTGAGCTTTCTACTTTACATTTCCTCAAAATTAACTTTTTAATTTTATACTTTTATAACAATTTAAAGGGGAATAATATATCACCTAATTTATGTAGTCTAGTAACAGGATGTTTTTGTCTTTTGACTTAACCCATTTTCTACTGAGTGAAAATAAGTGATTACTTTTTATGTACATTGTCTCTTTTGAGCTGGTAATTGTCACAGTGTGGAGTGTTGTTTATACATAATTTATAACTTCTACATTAGTGTGATCAAGCAACTTAACTGCTTTTGCAAACTTCTTTGTTATGAATGTTTGAATCCTCCCAGAAAACCACAGGAAGCCAAATGAAATTTTATTTGCTTATTTCTTTAGTTTTTCGCTAGTAATTTTTTATATAAAGCTATAATAGCACACATTACCCTTTTCAACACCGCATAGAAAATACTAAACCAAAATCCGTTTTCTTTACCACAAAATGACATAACGCAGTGCTGATCTGTGAAATGTGATGAAGGGAGCCGGGTCTGAAGACAGAGCTGGGTCTTGTTCGCCACAAATGCATTGAGTGATGAGTTCTATTAGTTATCCAATTACAGGGACATCTGAATGCACAACATTAAGGTTTATAAAGCTATTCATCACTTAGTGCTGCAACAACTCTGTAGGTAATAATGAAAATATCCATTTATCTTCAAAGTCACAGAGGAATGCTAATATGCTTGGCTCAACCCGAAGTCACTTGTGTTAACAGCAGTTCAATAAGCTATGTGGTCCAATGATTAATGGAGATGGTAAGTGCTATTATTGTAAAGACGTAATGCACTGTCAGATGAAGTGTGCGGCCTGGGATATTTATTAATTCTGACTGAAGTAACTCTGAATTGATGGTTATCAAGTTACCCAGTTAATCTAAAGGGACTCTGTTCTTCACATTTCTGAGCTATTTGAGATAGTTCTGTGCTGGACATGCTTTAGAAGTGGCAGCAGTAGCTCAGTGGTTTAAATCCCCGCCCACTGTCGTTGTGTCCCTGGGCAAGACTGGGTGTGATCGGTGTTTGGTGGTGGTCGGAGGGGTCATAGTGGATGACTAAAAAAGGCAAAGGGCACCATATATAAAAAGGACCCTTTAACTGTTTCAAATATTCTGCTTTTTTGTTTGTTTAGGTATTTTATATATTTGTTATTGTGTCATTGAATTGTAATGTAAATTAGTATTCAAGTTAGTCGCCAAGTTTCAGCACTGGAATTCTTCTTTTTCAGTTGTGTGTGGCTAAAACACTGACAGGTATAGATTCAAATATTAAGACATCTGTGTTGTGTTTTAGCAGACAGCTCCATTGTGAGCTGTGAGTCAGCCATCATAATGACTCCAGAGCACTGCACTGGAGCTGTTTGTATCCCTGTAACACTGTTTGTCAAACACTACCAGTCTACATGCTTGTTAGAAAAACTGAAGATATGGTTCTGGTCATAATGATATATGTCACAACTAGCAATGAGTTCATTTTGCTGCAACATTTGAAGGGCGAGAGAGCTAGTTCATATTACATACAAACATTTCTGGAACTGTGTGGTCGGATGTACAGTATGTTGAGGTAAATACAGTAGAGTTCATGGTATAAACATAAAGTCTATTAACATACTACAAACAACAACATGCATACGTGACATAAGGACAACATCATTTCATAACACTTCCAGTTGTCATTTTATCAGAATGAGAATATATTTTGAGCAAGCAAAACAACTAATATTATTTTAATAATGCCTTCATGCCTCAGCTCTCCAGCTGAGGCATGAAGGCAATACAAAAACAACTTCTTATTATTTTATTGAAAGAAGGTGCACTCTTAAAATGGCTGATACAACCTTAAGTACTTACAGGGTATAGGCTATGTCTCATAAAGAAATAATTTTTACATACTGCGCTCATAAACTGATTATGAGATTTCATCATGTTTTTACAGCAGTCAATAACATTATGTGCCAAAAGTAGCATTGGCTGTGTTCACAAAGACCCTGACATTTTATGAACCCACTCACCATATGTACCATGTACCATGTACCATGTTAATGACTAGTGCCCTCGCTCAAGTTTCTGTAGCCCTGATAACAGTAGCGTGATTGGGTGGTGGAGCTGTCCATATAGAGGTAATAAATATTGAAGCCAGGGACACTCAAACATGAAAGTGTGAAAAAGGAACCACTCAACAGTTAAATTCCAGCCTTAATTTGTCTCTGGAATGTGGTCGTAACTACAGCACGAGTATTTTTACACTTTTACAGCTACAGAGTGACGGTGTTATTTCAAGCACATCAAGCTGAAAGCCGGTTTATATTTTCCGTTGGATGGAGATAGAAAAACACCCTGCAGATGGACCTACCTCTGTCATAGCTTCACACTGACATCACCTTCTGAATGCTCCTTCAGCTGTCACCTCCGGTGCTTTGAATCCCTCCAGTCTAAAAGATGTTTTACAACACAATCAAAGGGTGTATTCTCCTTTTGGCATCTTCCTTTTATTCTTGTCACTGCTGGAATGGGTAGACTGGGAGATCTGGGAGCACATAGTCAAGTTTCTAATCAGTTGGTGGTTAATATGTGCGACCTTCTGGACATTAGCAGTAGCGGATTGGCCCCGAGTGGCAGCAGAGTGTTTTTTTTCAAAGCTGCTGGGTTTGGGGATGCGGGATGCTGTTTAGTATGCATGGACTCACTAATTACAGCCCTCATACGCTAATGATGTGGCCTTGAGACTGCTATTCAGAGAAATGTCTCCAGTAGCATCCACACAAACAAGAGGCCAAAGAGAGACCCCCAGAGCTAAAGGAAATTGACCAGGATTTCAAGATGGTGTTGTGGGAGATGGTAATTCACATATGTTAGAAAACTCTAAAACATAAACACTGATTAAAACAGGTCATTAATTAGCATTACAATCTGTCTCTCCATAAATTGCAGATGACGACAACAAAGCCATATGGACTTCACTTACTATATTTTAAGTTACATTTTTCATTATCAATGGCAAATATTTGTCATTTAACCATATATTGTGGGATGGTGGAGATGAGTGATGTTTGCATTTGGTCATGCTCAACAGGGTTGGTGGAGACTAGGTTGAAAAATAGCTTGCACTCTGTGGGGGCTCCATCTCAAGTCCTGCTCACCCAGCTGATTATGGACTGATGGTTTCTGAATGTTAGGGGAGAAAATGGTGGGATGAATAGGCAGAAGAGATGGGGGCTGGGTGAGATCAGGGAGTAAAGATGACATAAGGGTCAGAAGAACAAAACAAATATGGTGCACACAGTAAATTAGGAGGTGTTGAGTTGTGGATGCAATTACGAACATGTCACTGAGTTCACAGCCAGTTATCTTTGCAAGAAATACAGACCACTAAAGATTGAAGCATATTATATGACTCCAGTACAGACTTACAGAGCAGTGTAGCCATTGTGTTGAACATATTGTAGTCACTCACTGAAAAAAACACAAAGAGACACAAAGTAAACACTAAAGTGAGTTGCTGTGAAGTTGTAGATAAAACCTTTTAATTTTAGTTTTGGGAGTGTCTACAGTAATCCAGCTCAAGAGACTGCAGGCTAGAACTGAAAGTGGTGCATCCCAAATTGTTCCTGGTTCTCAGCAGGGTTTCTCTGAATCCTTCCCCTCCTCGGTGTGAGAAGAATGAAGATTACACCATTGTGTACTTCTCCCTGAGACATATCTTCACCCAGCCTCCACGGATGGCTTTCACACCCAGAAAATGGATCAATTACCCTGCTACAGGCACCACACCCTCCGCAGCAGCACTCCCCACAATTAACCACGCAGGACAGACACGTGACATGAGCTTTCATCTGTTGTAAAATTGATCATCATGCATGCTCTGGAACCTTCATCAATAAAATCATTCTTTGTCTTTTATGCCTGTTTGGATTTGCTCACAGCCTGTAATTCCTTGGAGAAAGGCAAAGACTGAGCCTATCCCAGCCAACCATCCATTCACTATAGACTATGTCTTTGGATAGGAGGAGAACCCACAGGAAGGACATGCAGACTCCACTATACCACTGAACAAAGATTTAACTGAACTTGAAAACTGCAATGTAGACACATTTCTTACCTGTCATTGACTCAACTAGCTTAGTCATAACCAAGCAATTACAACATGTATGCAACTATAAGTCTATGATTAATTGCTGGACCTAAATAGCATGCAAACCTCTATTACAAGGTGTCATATAAGGAGAAGGATACAGGGAAGGAGACAAAGTGAGGAAATCATCTTTCCTAGGACAAAGCTGCCTCAGCACTCTGAAGTCTGAAACTCTAAACAACCCTAACTAGATAACCCGGTCATCACATACTGGCCATACGGTTCATAATATAGTTCTATAGGACTGTGTAAATGATTTGGAAGCTGCTACTTTAGGTAAACCTGAAGAAATACTATTAACATATGTTTATCAGATATTTTATTACTTGCCTGGATTTCTTATTGCTCCAGCAGATGTTCTACTGGCTATCATCAAAGAGATTTATGCGAGCTGATTAGAGTCCACAGAACTGAATAAACATATCCTGGTCAGAAATGGACAGAGTCCGTCTGTAGGATTTCATCTTGTTTAGATTGAGGTTATCCTGGGAATAAAGTTAGCACAAGTCCACAGGATACACAACCTTTTCAAGCTGACACATAAAGCTTTGGAGTCTAGCAAAACTCAATTGAGTTCATTAGACATATGACATTGCCTACAGAAATTTAAAATTGTGTCACCACCTCAAGTAATGCAAAAAAACACGGGTTCCTTATAATTGACTGTAAGTTTGTGTCATGGTAAAATGATTAGAGGTCATTTAAAGTTGTGCATGTGTGTGTCTCCTGCTGCTGTTGTCAGCAAGCAGCTGTGCCAGTTTAGACCATTATGTGTTTATTCTGTCTGTTCTGCTGACTGCAACAAATAGAGCCGTATACAAGTTATTTGTCGGTAAAAATCTCATTAAATGCATGTCAGATACAAGGACTAAAATTTTCATTCAAGTAAACACAGGGTGAAAATTATACTTATTCTGTTAAAATGGCACTGTTGTTAACAGGCTATAACTACTTTCATCATTGTATTAGTCAGTCACATGATAATACACACACATAATAACAATATAAGGCATCTCCCATCTGCTTTCATGATTAGCTTTTGTAGAATGCAGAACACAGCAGACTTGTATGTGAGGGAGCACAATTAAAACCATTGATTATTTAAAAAAGGTGGCTACAAGTTTTCCATCCTTATTGATTGTTTGCCAATTACAATTTGTTGATTATTTTAATTGATTTTCAGCTGACTTACCAAGGAAACTTAAATTAGATTTTTTCAGTTTCACACTATGATTTATAGTCACAGGGCTTCTTTGTGTTTTGTATTATTTTACACACTGTTTGATGTTAATGTTACCAACAGCAATAATATTGTCTTCTTTTTGATATTCCTCTTTTGTTCCTGCTTTTTTCAGAATTGCCTTTCTAAGACAGTTTGGCACCGTTGTCACAGTCATGCTTTCATCTTGTCTTCTATAGTTTCACAGTAGTCTGGACCATGGGCTCATCGTAGACCAGAAGTTAGCTTCAGGCGTATTATGTAAATAGGAAGAGGATGATAGTACTTATATCTAATGAAGCTAGTGTAGCTAACATAATGACTGCGTATAGGAAGATCTTAATGTTTGTTTTTAAATTTGCCTGAGTCAAGGCAGAACAGACCTGCTTTGTCTGTGCTGTCTCGGCTTCATTTGTATGAGACCTTGCCCTGGTAAAATTGGATAAAATGAGAATGTTGGCCAATAGGAGTGAGGCAATGCTTTATTCGTGAAAATGTTTTTTGCGGAATTAATACTATTGATAGGTGTAATTGTAATGTAAAAACTATAAACTTTAAGAAAGTTTAATTGGCATTAACAAAGTTCACAAAGCAACATCATCTATGACATTTACTTGTGCATAGTAATGTACTCACTCACTTATCTTTAAGTGGCTGCAGTGTATTTGCAGATATTTAAAATTCAAAGCAAAGTGCATGAACACATTTACATTCCCAAGTAAAAAGTAAGAGTCCTAGTGGGAGCAGAGAAACTGTGTTCACTCCCTGTGGTCTGCCTCCAGCTAAGACTTTGTTAATTTCACTAACCACCTTCTTGGTCATCTTCTCCATAGTCATCATTAATCATCTCTCTCTCCTCTTCCCTGTGCTGTACTCGCTCGCCCCTCCCCCACTTGCTGCATAAGCTTCAGCACTACAGTCCCTTTGCAGTCCCTGTGTCTGTGAGCTGCAGTGATGAGATTGGGAGCCACACATCAAGTAAATCACATCTTTCTAATGCGTAAGCTCTCCTAATTAGCCAATGCATATTCAACTCAGGAATTCAAACATTTTCACTTAATTTATAGTACTACATATATAAATAATAATAATAACCACAGCGCACCTATGGCCTGTCATCCGACCACCACACGCACCAATAAATTACCACATTCGTATAGTTTAAATGGGTAGTGTCTTGCTCACAGATTCAAAAGTAGAAACTGGAATCTACACGTTGATGGACTTGCAACATAAATTAATAGCTTGTCGTCCGATTACCACACACCAATAAAATACCACATTCACATAGAAAGATAAAGAAGCCTTTATTGTTATTTTCATGTGAGTGCAATTAAATTTTTAAGGTGTCCCTAAATCAGTAAAAGTCAAGTTTGTGTGTCAATGTCTGTTAATAGTGCCAACAAATAGAAGCTATTCCTCAGTCTATTTGTCCAGCATTTCAGGCTCCTGTATCTTTTCCCCAAGGGCAGGAGCTCAAACAGTTAATGGGTGAGGATTGTCTTTTAGGGTATATAGTCCAAGTGTCTTGCTCATGGAGATTATAGTAGAAACACAAATTATATCATCAACTTACCCATTGATGGACCTGCAACATAAATGAATTGCTTTGTGTTGCATCTTATTATAAAAAAACATTTTGTGGCACAAAATTAAACAGGTTTGGAAGTTACGTAGATCAGACTACATGTGGTGAGCCACCAGTGCTCAATACCGGCTTTACTAAATGACCAAAATGTATATTCTATAAATTATTATTGCATTGCTTTCTGGTGTCCTTTTTGCTGTTACTGCTAATATATTTGCAAAGAGATTCTATGACAGTGTCCTGTTGTCGCATAAAGAGCACATTTTAACAGATTATAGCAATATGGAGCATGAGTCGGCTCTCAGATGAATTATTGAAGTGCCACATTTGTGCTGGCTCAAAATGGACCCATATGTTCTGATACACTTTGAGCTGGAAAGAAAACAAATGACGGCCTACACACAGTCTTTCTGAATGAAGTCTGCATGTCCTCTTGTGTTACTGTGGGCTTCTCCTCACAGAGTCCAAAGACTCATTTGAAGGAGTATGGTCAAATCAAGTTTGTCTACCACAAGGTCAAAAGCTAGTTAATTTTGCAAGTCTGAAGTCTTGATAAATAGAAAAGTTTGCATAAAGGTATATCAGATTTTATTGAGATCAAGTTCACGGTCTTACGCAAAATTACCTACAAATTCATGTGCATGCATCCAATCCAATGTTCATCATAATACTTTCCTAAAACTATTAATGCTCCTTTTTTATTATGGACACTGGCATTGTTAAAATTACTGTTACAATTACAATTCAACCAGGAGAGACTTAAATATACACAGACAGAATAGAATGTAAAATTGAATTTATTGAGAGAATGGCTTTGGCGCTTAGACCCCGGCATTTATGATTGAGATGCGATGAGGGG
>JAVQKG010027658.1:0-10448 GCA_036025885.1 Hypseleotris bucephala
ACATTATTTACATCTGCTGCTGTTTAATGTAAAAAACAGACTGGATCATGATTAAAAGTCTGAGACAGAGGAAATCACTGAATGGACATGAACTGAACTGATTCATTTGAATAGATTCAGAATCACTATGTTCAGTAATCTAGATTTTCTAGATGACTCTTTTTTCCCCAAACCCCCGTTTAACATGAATACCAAATATCAAGTAAATGTACATATACATACTGTATGTATTTTATTATAAATATATACTGGAAAGCAACGTGAATTTAGGTAGTCTGAGCCCAACATTTCATAGATGTGACATGTGATAGATAAAAAAATTGTAGATAATTTATACAATATTTAAATACATTTTCATTAATTGTGGTTATTATGCTACAATACAACATCTCCTGTTATAGAACAACCTTCAGTTGGATAAATTCCCAATTTATTCCCAATAATTCCCGTTAATTCCCATAAATTCCCATTTATTCCCGTGGAAAATTTCCAGCTTTGAAAATTCCCAAAATTTTGTTGGTCTACCTCCGTATGCCACTGTGCCCTGGGGGTCAGGGGTCAGGCTGAGGCGGAGCTTCTTCTTTTGCTCTTCACTGATGTCCAGCCCCAGGAAGGACAGCGCCTGTGTCACAGTTAGACGAAGTACAGTCAGTCATCTGACTACAACTGCAATAAATTATATAGGGTAACCGGTTCGAATCCCCACCCGAATGCATACTGTCATTGTGTCCCTGGGCAAAACACTTGCCTATGTGTGATTGCGTTTGGTTGTGGTCGGAGAGGCCATACGCGCAGACTGGCAGCAATGCCTCTGTCAGTGTGCCCCATGGGAGCTGTGGCTACACAAGTACCACTACCACTACCACTACCAGTGTGACTGAAGAGTGAATGAATAATGAAATTGAAAAGTGAAAATGCTAAATAAGTGGTATACATTATTATTATTATTATTACGGTTAATAATGGTTTTCTTCACTTTTTTTGCATGGAGTATAGAACTAACCAGATCACACTTCTGCTGATGAGGCAGTCAACTGCAGAATACATTGTAATTAAGACTAACAAATGCAATGTCGGTAACGCAAAACCCCACACACTTGACTGATATTTATCTTATTTATTTTCACTATAAAGATTGACATAGTTGTAAAAGCACTCACCAGGTCTAGTTTGTCTGCCTTGAGGCGGATGTATGGGTCCAGAGTGATCTTAGGTTTGGTGCCTGTGGGTGACCTCTGACCTGGGGGTGACCTCTGATCTGTGGGTGACCTCTGACTTGAGGAACCTGAAGGACAGTGAAAGAGAGTTCTGTCACGCACTATCATGTGTGCTTTCTGAGCTACAGGAATGATACATACAACAGAGAAAGAACCAAGACACTCATGTGCAATGTGCATACTTATCTTTCAGTGTTAGTGTTAGGGTGCAATTTTGGCAACAATTATTCAAATTCTTAACATTCAAGTAAAAATCAAGTCCAAGTCAGTCTTTATGAGTCAAGTCAAGTCTCCATCCTCTGTCAAGTTTTTTTCAAAGATATTTTGTGCTATTTTTCAGTGTTATTGATAGGACAGTAGTAGTAGTGGTTCAGCACTCACTCTACAACTAAAAGGTCACTGGTTCAAATCCCTGTCTGAGCAAATACTGTTGATGTGTCCCAGAGTCCTCAAGACACTTAACCCACATGAGATTGTCTATGAATAAATGTGGTGTTTGTTGGTAGTTGGAGGGGCAGACTGGCAGCCACACCTTTGTCAACCAGTAAGATTTTATACAAAGCTAAATTGTACACAACACTGTCAAATTGAAATAGGACAGTTGTGTTAGATTTACCCAGAACCTGCTATTAACATCTAAAGTTCTCTACAACACAACAATTTTAGTTAAATCCAAATTTTCATTGCTTATTGGTGTAAATACAGCATGTATCAGATACTGTACAACCAGAGACAAAAGATTATATACAACACAACAAACAAAAGTAATTTCAGGTCAAGTCTGCTGACTCAAGTCTTCAATCAATCGACACAACTTCCTGGTTCTCTTCAAAGCTGATAACACACTGACTGAGGATAGTGGGCTGGTTTGGGGTGGTGTGGGCTGGTGAAGGGTGGGGTGAGCTGATGGGAGGTTGCATTGAAAAAAGTCAAACGTTGCTCTACTTAAAATTGTGCAGTAATTATTCACACAAAAAGACTTTTCATTTTTTCAACTGACTATGTACATCAGTCCAACTAAATAATGTGCATTCAACTCACATGGACTATATCACATTTTAATATGCTGTATTTTCCCATCTGCTTATTGCAAAAAAAAAAAAACTCCTATCAACTTGAATCCACACATTCTGCATCCTATTTCAGAATTTTTAAATTGTATAAATATGAAATAGTCAGTGTGAGTTGAATGCACCTATATCTGGACATATAGATGTATTTGAAAATGAAAGCTGTTTTTGTGAATGTTCCACTTTTGTCAGTGTGAGTTGATGGGTTAGTGAAGAGTGGGTGGAGCTGGTGGTGGGGGTGGAGCTGGCACACAGATGATTAAAAACCCTGTAGTCTAAAGGTACGTGATTACAGAGCTCAGGGCAGGGCTCACAGCCAGGGCCTGATATTAATTTGATGAGTTGTGTCCCACATTGGAGTCCCCACTCACAAACACACACACAAACACACACACAAACGCACACACACACACACGCCGGAACGTCCTCTGAGGGCAGAGACAGACTCCTGCTGCGGATTTACAATCATAACCACCAGGATTGAGATGTTATTGTAGAAATGGAATTGTTTTTAACTCTGTTTGTAGTAACATGCTGTCCAGTGTGCCTTAACTTTAAAGTAGATTCAGATTAGTCCCATTAAGGCTCACCATACTACAACAGTCAATGAAAACAATGTAACGTAGTAGCAAAATGGGGGTTTGTCACCAGGAGATAGAGTGAAATTACATAAACCCTTTTCTATTAAATATTCTTTAACCATTCCAGATCCCACCACTTTTGGGAACACTTTCGGGAACACCTTTGGGAACACTTTTGTGAAAAAGGGCCTAAAATGTTTCCCTAATCCCTACATAATGCACGATATAGTAGCAACACCATAAAGTAGTGCACTAACATGTCTTTAAACTCTTAAACATTGAATGAAGTGAGTGACAATAACAACTTTCTGTTCTAATGTGACCTGCAAGATTTTGATCATTTATTTTAGGGCTGTGTAGTTGAAATAAAATGTATTGTTCGTCTCAATAACTAAAACTAAACAAATTTTGTATAGTGTCATACAGCGAAGGCTGGCTTGCGCTAATATTAAAAAGCTATATTAGGCCCACGGTTTAGCTCAATCGGTAAAGCATGCGGCTCATATTCAGAGCCTACAGTGCTCGTCCCTGTCATGAGTTATAATCTATAATATGTCACTCCCCACTTTTCTGCCTGATTTCCTGTCAGTCTACTGTCCTATCAATAAAGCAAAACAAAAAAAAAGCTATATTAAATTTTATTCTTCAGTTGTTACTATAAGATTGATATAAATAAAAATTGAACAAAGTAATTGAATAAATTACAAGCATATTGTATATAAAAATCTATACCCATTGAATAACTGAATAATCATTTAAAATAATTGTAATTTTAATTATAACCCAAATCATGATTGCCATAATGGAGCAGCTCTAGTTCAGACACAGCTTGTGCTCTTGATGTGGGGATAATACACAGAAAGGTGGCCTATAAGCTGATGTCAGATGACTGTAATGGGACAGGAAGTGCCCTGATCCTGAGGGTCTTAAGTGTGATCAGCTCGTTTACTGTGGGCTGTTACCGTGACAACAGAGAGTACATGCAGACAGACTCATCTGTTTAACAGGATTGGCACATGTGATGACGCCTACACAAGAAAGCTCTCACACGAGAGACACAGACCACTAGGGCAGAGGAGCATTTATACTGACATTTTCAAAGAATATCAGTGTGTTAGGAAAGTTTTTAAACTTCAGAGCATTTATACCCAGTAGGGGGCAAAATGCACTAGTAAAATATTCTATTAAGAAGAATAACAACAAACATGGCTGCACAGGGGCAGTTTTTCCCCTCTTTTTAGAGAAATATGGCAAAAACCATTTAGCTTCTGATTAAAACTTGCCTGTGTCTTGTTTGGTCCGTTGAACAGCGCTTACTCAGGCCAAAGCACATATTGCTAAATAAATTAAGGTGTACACTTGTGAACGCACTAACTCAAAAAGTATTTTTCAAACTTTCTGAACAGTTATAATGAAATGTTTAAGATAATGAAATAATGAAATAATTAATGGCCTGGAGCACTTTAATTAAGCCATTAATCCTGATGAACATTAACAAAATCTCATGAATTTCAGCACAGTGATCCTGGTTGTATTTTTAATGGAAATTATAGAGGTTGAGTAAAGAATGCCTCAATAGCGCCCCCATGTTTTTGACCCCTATGGGACTCTGGATAAACTCATCAGAAAACAATGAAACTTGGTACAGTGATTCTCCACATAGTTCCAAACATGTAATATTATTATGGCCCCACCTTACAACAAACAGGAAGTTGACCATATTGGATTGAAATAGGGAAGTCAGGTATATTTGACAGCCTCTAACTTGCAAGTACTTTGCCCGATTAGGCTTATTCCTGAAACACCACATTTACCCTCCACCCCGAGCACATCTGACCAATATGATGACAGTTACCTCAATAGCCCCATCACTACAGAAAACAGACAAACGACTAGCATGTTCGGTGAGGCGACTGACAATAAAATAAGCACAAAAAACAAACCCAAAATCGCTTTTAACAAGTGGACTTGGCAACAGTGGATGGGTAGATCTGATGAGGGTAGAATTGATCTATAAAGGTTTCACTGTGAGTTCACCTCCACTCACTGCAGACATCTGTCATAGTTAGCAACGGGCTTAACCAATGAGATCCTGAGGGAGCTGTGTTGCCGAGCACCTAGAAAATAACCTTGTGTAGCTAATCCCAGCCAATAGGATTGGGTCAGGCAGTGTCAGCTGGCTGGGAGTGCAGCTATGGGACACTGTCTGTACTTCTATTCACATCTCTGTGTTGTACCTGAAGCTTCCTGAAAACTCTTTACTGGGTTAATGTCACGCTCTTTGCCTAGTCTTACAGTCTAAGAGTAATGCTATTCAAGGACTGATAGTAGTGTGTAAACATCTGAGAGCATAACTGCAGTGAGGCTGACGAGTAGTGCTGGGAATCACAGGATACCTTATGATTCAATAATCAATACATTGTTAATGATAACCTATGATGTATCACTGTTTTTAAAGAACCAACTTTTTAAACTGTGTATCCATTAATCGATTATATTTTTTTTAACAAATACAGGTATCTACTGTATACTGTACACATGCTGTATATCGTAATATTGTTTTTGTCCCAGGCTTATTTGAGATATGATGAGATCATGCGCTACTGTCCTGAAGTCTACTCCTCTACAGGACCCCAAGTGTAAATGTACACATACCTGAGATGTGGATATCTGGTGGGCAGATGTCAGGAGATGGAGAGGACACCTGTGAGGGCTCCTCTGTGCAGATCTGGAAGAAGAAAACACACAGAAACATCCTCAGTCAAAACTATACAGAAGAACTATGAAGACTGCACATTGTGAGATACGAGGAAAACGTTTTACAAGACAGTTACAGGAGCAGTTCTTTGGAATGATCAGTAGTGACTGGTAGGTGGTGTAGGATGGGGTAAGGTGTTGTGAGGTGTGTAGAGTGGACCTGGGAAGGGTGGTGTTGGTGTAGGTTGGGTAAGGTGGTGTTGGTTTAGGATGGGTAGGGTAGTGTTGGTGCAGGGTGGTGTAGGATGTGTAGGGTGGTGTTGGTGTAGAGTGGTGTTGGTATAGGGTGGTCTAGGATGGGTAGAGTGGTGTTGGTGTAGGTTTTGAAGGGTGGTGTTGGTGTAGGGTGGTGTAAGATTTGTAGGGTGGTATTGGTGTAGGGTGGTGTAGGAAGGGTAGAGTGGTGTTGGTGTATGGTGTAGGTTGGGTAGTGTGGTGTTGATGTAGGGTGGTGCTGGTGTAGGTTGGTTTTGGTGTACGATGGGTAGTGTGGTGCTGGTGTAGGTTGGTAAGTTGGTGTTGGTGTAGGATGGGTAGGGGTGGTGTTGGTGTAGGGTGTGTAAGGTGGTGTAGGTTGAGTAGGGTGGTGTTGGTGTAGGTTGGTGTTGGTGTAGGAGAGGTTGGCTGGTGTTGGTGTAGGGTGGTGTTGGTGTAAGTTGGGTAGGGTGTTGTTGATGTAGGGTGGTTTTGGTGTAGGGTGGTGTTGATGTAGGTTGGGTAGAGTGGTGTTGGTTGGGTAGGATGTAGGGTGGTGTTGGATTGGGGTTGGTGTAGGGTGGTGTTGGTGTAGGTTGGGTAGGGTGGTTGAGTAGGGTGGTATGATGGTGTTGGTGTAGGGTGGTGTTGGTGTAGGATGGTGTAGGTGTAGGTTGGGTTGACCTCACGGACTTTGAGGTGCCCCGTGCTGTTGGCCAGGGTGGTGTTGGTGTAGGTTGGGTGGTGTTTGTGTAGGATGGGTAAGGTGGTGTAGGTTGAGTAGGGTGGTGTTGATGTAGGGTGGTGTTGGGTTAGGTTGGTGTAGGGTGGTGATAGTGTAGGTTGGGTCGGGTCATTTGGTGTAGGTTGAGTAGGGTGGTGTTAGTGTAGGTTGGTGTTAGTGTAGGTTGGGTGGTGTTCGTGTAAGTTGGTCTGGTGGTGTTGGTGTAGGTTGAGTAGGGTGGTGTTGGTGTAGGTTGAGGAGGGTGGAGTTGGTGTAGGTTGGTGTTAGTGTAGGTTGAGTAGGGTGGTGTTGGTTGGTCTGGTGGTGTTGGTGTAGGTTGAGTAGGAGGGTGTTGGTTGGTCTGGTGGTGTTGGTGTAGGTTAAGTAGGGTGGTGTTGGTGTAGGTTGAGTAAAGTGGTGTTGGTTGGTCTGGTGGTGTTGGTGTAGGTTGAGGAGGGTGGTGTTGGTTGATGTAAGTGTAGGTTGGGTGGTGTTGGTGTAGGGTGGTGTTGGTGTAGGTTGAGTGGGGTGGTGTTGGTTGGTCTGTTGGTGTAGGTTGAGTAGGGTAGTGTTGGTGTAGGGTGGTGTTTGATTGGGGTTGGTGTAGGGAGGTGTTGGTGTAGGTTGGGTAGGGTGGTTGAGTAGGGTGGTATGATGGTGTTGGTGTAGGGTGGTGTTGGTGTAGGATGGTGTAGGTTGGGTTGACCTCACGGACTTTGAGGTTCTCCGTGCTGTTGGCCAGGGTGGTGTTGGTGTAGGATGGGTAAGGTGAAGTAGGTTGAGTAGGGTTGTGTTGATGTAGGGTGGTGTTGGGTTAGGTTGGTGTAGGGTGGTGATAGTGTAGGTTGGGTCGGGTCATTTGGTGTAGGTTGAGTAGGGTGGTGTTGGTGTAGGTTGGGTGGTGTTGGTGTAGGTTGGTCTGGTGGTGCTGGTGTAGGTTGAGTAGGGTTGTGTTGGTGTAGGTTGAGGAGGGTGAAGTTGGTGTAGGGTGGTGTTGGTGTAGGTTGGTGTTGGTTGGTCTGGTGGTGTTGGTGAAGGTTGAGTAGGGTGGTGTTGGTTGGTCTGGTGGTGTTGGTGTAGGTTGAGTAGGGTGGTGTTGGTGTAGGTTGAGTAAGGTGGTGTTGGTTGGCCTGGTGGTGTTGGTGTAGGTTGAGGAGGGTGGTGTTGGTGTAGGGTGGTGTTGGTTGGTCTGTTGGTGTAGGTTGAGTAGGGTAGTGTTGGTATAGTTTGTGTAGGGTGGTGTTGGTGTAGGTGGAGTAGGGTGGTGTTGGTGAAGGGTGGTGTTGGTTGGTCTGTTGGTGTTGGTGTAGGTTGAGTAGGGTAGTATTGGTGTAGGTTGTGTAGGGTGGTGTTGGTTGAGTAGGGTGGTGTTGGTTGGTCTGGTGCTGTTAGTGTAGGTGGAGTAGGGTGGTGTTGGTTGTTTGGGTGGTGTTCTGACCTCAGGGGAGCGGATGTGGACTTTGAGGCGCCCCATGCTGTTGGCCGCCCGCTGGACCCCGTTGTGCAGAGAGGTGCTGCTGGGGAACAGGCCTTTCCCCGGGATGAAGGCGATCTCCACTGTACTGTCCTGACTGAACACACACCACACTCACTTTAAAGTAGGAAGGAGGATCTTTACAAAATGCTTTTGTTCATTAGAACATGTGTTCTACTTTTTTTATTTTACAAAATAATTTGAAGAAAGCCACGGGAAGTTAAAAAAATACAAATGTGCACAGAGCAAAAATATGCCTACTGTATATCTGTGCATTTTAATTGCCTTTGGGGTGCTTTAATTTGTCTGTGAAATACATTACATTTATGACTAACATAAAATGTATTTGAAAAAGCAGAACATCGTTTTTATTATTATTATTTAGAGGTGCTAATGCTAATGCTAACAGTGCTATTTGGATCCTAATAGTTACACTAATGATACAGTTGTTGCTGGTTTGCAGCTGATGTCTCACCAGTCCTGATAAAGGATGATGAGGGCCATATGATGAACCAGTCTACAGTCTGGAAAGCTAGCTAACACAGCTGTGCAGTAGGCTTAATAAACAGCGTAGGGACAAGGATATTTTTTATTAATAGCGTATTTTAGCTTTTACTATTATAGCTTATATTTACAAACTGCACATGAACTGGTTCACTGTAATGTATTGTGACACTATGGCTCTGATGCAGTGGGACACATAAGTTAACATCTTTCATAAATGTTATCTGAAGAAGTTTGAGCTTTACTGACACAGATTTAATTTCCACTTGGTTTGATGACCAAACCACACACTAAATATGTAGTAAGCATGTCAACATTTTAGCCATTTCACTTGTCAAGTAACAGGTCTGAAGAACTAAATAACTTGTAATATAAATTGCTCAAATGCTATGTAAAACATGCAAATTGTGGATGAATGACTTTAATGTGAACTATGTTGTATACTGGTAAAAAAAAAAAGACAAAGTGATGTTTTGTAAATATAGGACTTTATAATGTTTATGAGACAGCACTTCCTGCCCACCATCTGGATTTTGGATCATGTGGTTGCAACCCAGCAATATGGGCAAGTAACTTTATAAGTAGTCTTTATAACAGTCTGGGCTTCTTTATTGTTGAGTGTGACATTGACATGCTCTGTGTTCTGACTTGTTACAAACATCCTCTGTAATACCTTTAAGCTTTGTTTGGGAAACAACTAAACTGGTCTAATCTGTGCCACTGGATTCTGCCAAGAACCTGAGCAGATGACCTCAGGGACAGGTCTTAGTGAACGCCTGTGTGACGAGGAGGAGTCTGACCTGAATTTGACCTTGTTGAGCATGCTCTTGGCCTCCTCGTGGGTCACTCCGATCAGAGACTCTTTGTTGATGGCGATGAGCTGGTCTCCAGGCCGCAGTCGCCCATCCTGGACACACACACACACAGTGTACTCAGCAGGAAGTCTCACTCTCTTGTGTTCATACATGAAACACCGTTGTGTATATTCTCCATGACTTACTAAGGCACACACAGACCTGCAGTGCGGTCATGTACAGTACAAGCCTGGTACATCCACAATGTAAGCTGTGCTGGCTGCCCAGATTTAGCTCTCCTTTGTGCTTTTTATGACAGTCCCACCAGAGCTAAAATGATGAGTACATAATCCCCACTGCCTCTTCTACTACACCATACACATGCACATGAAACAGCTCATAAATGTGTCTATGGATCAGAATATGTGAAAACTAGATATGACATCAGGAAGAGCTGTGACTGAGTCTATCAATGAATCAGAGTAGACTCACTAATGTGGATTAACTGTCTACTAGCTACGCAACTACTATCCACCTGTTAGATAGTAATTACTACATCTGTTACTATAGTAACATAATAACAACTCCTACACCTATTACTATAGCAATAGCTAGTCCACCAGTTACCATAGTAATAACTTCTGCACCTGTTACTATAGTAGTTACTTGCCTGTTACCATAGTAACAACCACTACAGCTGTTACCATAGTAACAACTACTACCCCTGAATTTATTGTAACAACTAGGCCCATGCTAAAAACACACAAACAAAACAAAAACTATCAATAACAACTACTACACCTGATACCATAGTAACTACTACAGTATAGTAATTACTTACCTGTTACTATAGTAACAAACACTATAGCTTTTACCATAGTAACAACTAGGCCCACGCTGTTGTGCCAGACAGCAAGATGTATATCAGCAAAATGCCCCATAGGCCTTTGTCAAATGCCACGCCATCAACAGCAACCTTAAATGGAGATTGTGTGATTTCTAAAAGCTTTAATATCAACAACTTCTACTCCTGTTGCCATAGTAACAACTTTTACACCTGTTACCTTAGTAACAAGTACTACACCTGTTATTATAGTAACAACTTCTACATGTGTTATTATAGTAACAACTT
>JAVQKG010027846.1:0-13588 GCA_036025885.1 Hypseleotris bucephala
CCCCAGCCCACTGTCACAGAAGAAGTGATTATCCAGTTTAGAAAGACCATGTCTGTGCCATGTCTGGACTGCTGTAACTATTCACTATGTGCTTTCCAGCCTGTGGGTGGGGGACCAAAGCCCAATCTGGTTTAAATGACTTCTTATCACAAACATTTTAAAAGTTATACAAAGCTTTTGAAGACAATAATAATAGTAATAATAATAACAGCAATAATAATCGTAATAATAGTAGTAATAATAAAAGTAGCCTACATTACTGAATCGATAATCGAATCGATTTAAAGCAGAATCGAATCGATATTGAATCGAATTGCCACCTCAAGAATCGAAATCGAATCGAATTGTGAGGTTAGTAATCCAGCAGCTCTAACCCTGCACTCTCACTTCAGGTGGCCAGCAAAAGTGAGGATGGCTTCAGGGACGTCAGGATGGCTGCTTGAACATGATATCTGTTTTAGCTTTAGCTAAAACAAGCATCATAATCACATCTTGGTGTAAATGTGCAGATCAAAACTATAAAAGTGATTGCTGTAGTTAAAATCATATTTCTGATCAATTTACGATCAGAAATGTACCTAGAGATGGAGAGTTTTAGCTGAATGGACCATGAACATTTAAATGAAACTGCAACAATTGCCCAAGTGGAAGTTAAACTGTCCTAACTCAACCTTTTATAAACTGATGCAGCTAATCAAAACAGATTGTACAGGTTTGACATGTTCGATTTAAATGTTTGATCTGGTGTGGCTCACTCAGCACCGGCGTGGACAATGGCGTGGACACAGCTGATTCTACCTTCACACTGTCAGGCTCCAGATCAACCTACAAACCATCTAGATCTTTTCATGTTCATCTTTTCTTTTACAGCTGTCACATCAATACAGTGTAGACTCATAAAAACGTATAGTATAACCTAAAAGATTTAGGGAAAATTTCAGATCAGCTTATTGATTTTTTATTTTACAAGTTGAAACTTGGAACTGTTCTAACACTGAGCATATGAAAAATTTCACATTGTGTATAAAACGCTTCATATAAAGTAACTTTCTGTGAAAATACAACACCTGGTTTGTAGTACAAAAAATAGAGCTGCACATATGAAGATGTATAGTGAACAGTCGGTTTTGTTCATTGGTAAAATACATATTTGATTTGTGTATTATGAACTAGATTTTTTAGTCATTCCACTATGTCAGTGTCACTAGTGTTGAATGTGCCAAAGTCCTGAGTCTTACCAGGATTAGTGTTTCTGCACAGCCTGTGTCCTACTGGAACACAGGTCTTACATACTATTGAGAGGGGTTTTAAACTGATGTCAACAACAAGGTATGTCTTTGTTTAAAGGCCAAAGATTAGACATCTTTATTAGGAGTATACTGAAACCTACATTTAAAGTTCTATTTGTATTGATGAGAGCATAAGCAACATTTAAAAAAATGCCATTTTGGGGGCATTAGTATTGTGCTACAGAACTACAGCTTAGTTAAAGTGAAGAATATGGTGATAAATAGAAAACATCTGCTCATTCGTCCAGTGAAGTTTGAGGAGCTGATTTATAATCAGTGTTGTGTGTTGCTGATATGCAACTATAGTGTAGTGACATTCTGCTGCCGCTTACTCTCTACTGGTGAGAAAACTATTAACAAATGATTATTCATCATCCTGAGATTGATATCAGGACATTGCTGGAAATAACAGTGTAGAACTTCATGTAGACCCACAAAGTGTTCATTTGAGGAAACACTGAATAAACTGAATATTCACAAGTATGTAGGCTTTGTCAAAGACAGGCCATCAGTCCGTTTAGTCCACAGTGACTTCACATGTACAGAGATCCTGAGAGGTAACAGCTGCCTAGAGGAGAGTGTGGTCATGTGACTACGAGTCTTTGAGCATACTGATCTGAGCAAAGATCTTGAGAGCAGGACCCAGTTTGATGTTCATGGTTCCCATGAGGTGGTCTTCTTGGAGCAGCAGCAGAGCCTGGCCATCGATCTCCTGAGAGCGGAACTCTTCAGCGATCTCCAAACAACCTGCACAAATAGTCGGATACAGTCAATGTTAAGTGACTTTGAGCCAAGTATTATTAAAATTTAATTTAATCTACCACATTGGATTTACATTGTTTATTTAAGCCAACTTAAACAAGGATAGCATGCATCTTAAGTGATCCACAGTGACTGACCTGGCAGAGAGCAGATGAACTCATACACATGGTCCACGTTCCACTGTCCTGGGTCTGAGGGCAGGAAAGTGTGTGGCAGGACTGCACTGGTGCCCACAGGGAGGCGCTGTGAGGGTGACAGTGGGGAGGTGAGGGGGGACGAGGCTCTGGGATAGGGCAGGTCTGGACACTGGCTGGACTCTCCCTGAGCGGGCTGAGGAGAGTGACAGGGTACAGCAGCAGTCTTCTGACGGGACAGATGACAAACACTGTTAGGGCCTGGATATACTCTAAACACTCAACACTACACTGAAGACCTCACCTTCCTTTTGGTCTCTAAAGGAGAGGGTTTGTGGATTCCATTCAGAGCTCTCTGGTTCTCTATGGTGGCTCTGCGATTTTGGAAGAGCCCTAATCTTTTTGTGCATCCCACATTGTACCTGGAAATATAAACATACACATCAACACCGCTTACGATATTAATACACTTAACACACACTTCTGCATGTGAGTGACTTCAGAAATTCACTTGAATGTGTAAAACATTTTCAATTCTTTTAAATAACCAAGTATTACGAATGCACAATATTGAACAATGGTGATATAAAAAAGCATTTTACTGTACCATGTTTGGACTAAATAGAGAAAAAAGGTAAACTCTTACCGTTTGGCACAGACTGTTGAACAGAACCTCTTGGATCTTTTGAAAACATATGCAAAGTCTACCCTTCCACACAGCTCACAGGTCAGCATGGGCTCCTGCTGCGACTTCAGCTCTAGAAACAAACATACTTTCAGCTAAACTTGTGTGACAATATTCAAACAAGGAATAAGATGACAGATGAGTACCCGATATACTAACCATTTTATTACACATGTTCTATACACATTTTATGTGTGTTTATTAGGGCTGGGAACCTCAGGGTACCTTGCAATTCGATACGATACGCAATACATGTCTCACGATACCGATAATATCACAATATGACGATACCACGATTATCGATATGTTGAACATGATAACCAACAATATTTCAATATATATTTTGATAGGAATAAATACAGTTTTTAAACAGTATTTCAGTGAATGTATTTTATTTAATGAAATACGTATTTTTAAATAATTAGAACTGTGAAACTGTATCTCACAAACAAGTTGACTTTTTTAAAATAAGAAACAAAATTTAAGTACAGCCAGGTTTTAATTTTGTCAAATATACAGAAAATTATTAATTACAATAAACCGATACAGCAGCTTGCTGTTTTGATACAGTATCACGATATATTGGCAATTTAATATTTAAAAGCAGACACACCTTTTAGTGGGAGGTTGTCTGTCTTTAGGTCCGCCCTGTGTCTCCTAATGCAGTCAACAGAGAAAGAAGGCCGCTCCACCTGTAAACCCAATCACACAACATAAGCACACAGACTACCATTGGTGTGTTTGGGGGATGCGTTTCCAATATGTAACTGTGATGTGTGAATTTCCCACTACAATGAAAGTGTATAACAAGTTCCATTGCTTTATTACACACACATTTCCTGATATGGACAAGTTTTTTTCATTTATCCCATCACTTGGGTTTTACAACTTAAAAAACACTAGTTGGGAGTGCACTCACTGGGAAGGGCTTGTTTCCCTCCTGGATCACAAAGCCCTCTATCAGGTGGGTGAGGATGTCTGACTTGATTAAGACTTGGGCAGGCTTGCTCTCTCCATTGTGCTGCTGACTGCTGCCGTTCCCATCCCCAGAGGTCATGGCTGGAGCACAGGCCACCCCTCTCCTGTCAACACAAGATGGACAAGGCGTGTCGCACCAGCTTGAGACTGAGGTCAAGAAGTTACAATACAAACAGTACAGTCAAACTACTGAGTTACAGGAGCACAGGCCCGTGGTGTGTGGCAGCCCTCCGCCCAGATTGTCCCCACACCCCGCTGAAGCTGAACAGTCCTCCGTTATGCTAACACGGGCTGATGGTCAGTGTTGTTGTACTAAACAAAGTTCAATCATAGACTTCAAACAAAACACGACTAACGTAGTGCAAACAGATTTTAAGAAAGTGCACTACAATTAGATGATTTTAGCTCAGAGAACAACACTAGCAAATCTAGTAACAGTGTGTGAAACTTGTTGTTGACTAAACTTGTTGGAGCGTTAGCTAAAACTTCACTGCACAGGAGCCGCACAAACTTGAGGTTTATGAAACAATTACATGTGAATACAGCACATATAAGTTATGCACCTAACACGTGAACTTTTTAAAAACATATTTCTTACTTTTTTCACGCGGAAAGCAGGTCTGACAGCGGTGGAAAGAGCGCTGCTCGGTAACAATGGTAGAGGACAGGTCTCTTTGTTCCGCGGCTGCTCACAAAGAGAGCGCGAGGCTGTGGCGCCACCGGGCCCGCGTGCAGCCCCTGGTTCGGGTACACTCACTGTTCACCGGGGCACGAGCTCACGGTGTCGGCCCGGGCTCAGTTCACAACTATGTTCGGTTTATTGTTCCTCCACAGCACACCCTAGTCGAGGTACAACAGCAAGGCACAACTTCCGACTCAACTCTTTTCACTATTAAAGCGCGCTGCTTGCTGCACGACTTTATCCACATATGTTAACATGTCGTGGTGCAAAATTTGTATAGTATTGAACTATATTTTGCAGCACTCTGAATCAGAACGTATTCAATAACATTATGACACATGCAGCCATTTAGTTTTTGATTATGGAGGGTTTAAGCGGAAGTCCCAGCATCAGTTTGTGGTGACTTAACACTGGCAGAGTCAGGAACAGGCTGTGATGCTGCGCGGGACAGAGCGGAGCGGTAGTGAGCAGTGTGAGGTGTGCTCAGGCTCATGTCTCCTGTGGACTTGATGAAAAAAGAGTGTTTCGCTTCTGGGACCCTGTCCTCTACTTCAATCAAAAAGAGGTTTATCAGGAAGAGAAAAGTGGCCCCAGGACCACAGAGTAATGGAGACAGTGACTGTCAACTCTTCAGGTAGGATACCATTAATTTGTATTATGTATGAACTACATTTTTATAAAAAATAAAATAATAGGCTATGTAATGAGGAATGACACAATTTAATAACCACTTCAGATATGCAGATGCAGGTATAATGAAAAAATATATAACATAATTTCCATGTCTGTGTGTGTGTAAAGCCTTAGCCTATATTGTCTATTGTCTGAAACATTGTTTTAATCAACGGGACCAGAACCTTTAATAATGTCATTTAAAAAGCACAGAATAGTGTGGAGCAGTACTGATGTCTGATGCCTGCTACAGATGCTGCCTGCTGGCCGTGATTGGGAGCAGTCCTACAGTGCAGCGTATACTGGCTGCTTGTCTTCTGTCCTTCCTGGCTTTGCTCGGTGCTGTCTCCATTGACCTGAGGTCCAACTTTGATCTGCTTCACTCTACAGACAGGGCCTTTGCAGAGCTGACCTCCTGTAGGACCAGCACTCTCCTGCAGCTGGTCAGCAGGCTCCAGCAGATCAGACGTGTGTGGAGTAAGGACAAGGAGACTGTGGAGGAGAAGGTAACTGACCTCTGTAATGAGACAGTGGTACACACTGATGGATATAAGACTTGTGACATGGAGCTACAGGCTGTGTGCTCTAACATCAGCAGGACTCTGACAGATCAGATGAACGTGTTCTGGGAGGAACACAGCAGTCCAAACCACACATGTGCCTTTTCACAAGCCATCTCTGACCTGCTGGACCTGTGGGGCACACTTCCAGACACTGTGTTAAAAGTGAAGGAGAATTCTAACTGGAGAGATGTTCTGTCAGTGAGGCTGCTGGAGTCCTTGATAGAACTCCATCTACAGTTCACAGATATACCAGGCTCTGTTGTTCAGCCTGACGTCCAGCAGAAGTGGACTTCTCTGAGTGGATGGTTGGGCCTGGCCCGGCTCTTCTCTGAGCAGCTCAGTGAGTGCTGGGCCCTGAACATGGAGGTGACTGTGAACTCCAGTCTACAGGTGGATGTACTGGTCTTCAGAGCGTGGCAGGTCCCACAGGAGGAGCTGTGGTCCTGGGAGGAGGCCCTGAGGAACACCCAGCGCTGTGTGTTTGAGCGTGGAGGACAGACTCTGAGACTAGAGTCTCGCTCCCTGTCTTCAGCCCTCAGTCAGAGAGTCTGTCTACTGGCTTTGGCCTGCCTCATCTACCCTGTAGTGTTGTGCTCATTTAAACAGATGACAGCCTGGATCCAGGACTATGCCCACAACCTGAAGGTGAAGACTGCAGATCTGAAGAGACAGAGGCAGCTGGCCGAGGACCTGCTGCACCAGATGCTCCCCAAGTCTGTGGCCAAGCAACTCCGCAAGCACCGCCACGTGGAGGCTGAGAGCTATGACAAGGTGAGTGCACTCTCCACACAAGTGCTTTCTGATCTCATCCTGTCAGTTTCTATGAGGTATTCCTTCTTATCATGGCTCTAAGTTTGAAAGTTTGAATGATGATCTATTCCTTATCCTTTCCTTTTCAGCGCATTACTGGATTATTAACTGTGTAATTATTTTTCCTCAAATACAAAGTAAAAATATTAGGTATTACAACTTATTTTAGCTTTCTCTTGTTGCCCATATGAGGTTGTAGGAGATAAGCCAGGTATGTATCTGTGTGCACCATCTCCACAGCTCCTCCCCTGATCCCCCCTATCATCTTTATAATCTTTCCCCTAATTACGGTGCAATAGCAACTGTTCTGACCATAAGATACTTAAGGACTACAAGAAGATGGCAGGGCACAAAGGAGAAAAGCGTTCTGGTTAGCGATATGTGCAGCCTCTGAACCGACCTGAGTGTGTATACTGCCTTTGTTGCCATTGTGCCGATAATTACCTATAATTGCTCTGCTCCATATTCATCAGGAGATAAAACAAGTTGTATGAGCGATAATTGCAGTGTGTGTTATTGAAGATGGGTGAAGCAGCTGGAGCCCGGGCAGAGCGGGAGGGGCTGGATACATTCTTTACTCATCACCCAATCTGAACCCATGTCACAATGACTCCCAATGATCCAAAAACAGGATAAATATGAACTGTTCTTTGGTTAAAATTAATTTGGTTTTATAGGACTGGACTGCACAACATTAAAGGTGTAGTCTGTAACTTTCTTAAAAGAAAAAAAGTTCAAAATTAAAATTGAAATAAGCTTAAAACTGACTTTCTGAGTGTCTGTAATCAGTTAAGGCCAGGGGATGGGGCTAAAAGGAAACTCAAATATGATCAAAGTAGTACCCCACCAACTGTAAACTGATGTTGCTGTAGAGGCCAGGAGAAGGACTACAGTAAAATAATAAATATGACAGATTACCTACTTTACATCATAAAACAGGGTCAGATAAAGCATTTCTTAAAATTATGAACTTTCTTTTATTTAATACTCACCCCAGAAAAGCTGTATTAATAGGCTGAGATACTATAAGCATGAACATACACTGAGTGAATTGATGACTGACCCTGATTGTTGTGAAATTTAAATTTTACTGCACAAACAAAGCATGTTTGTCTTGATCAGAAAAACATATTTGATACCATGATATATTAACATAAGCAAAAATACTTATACTATTAAATGGCTTTTAGGGCTGCAACTGACGACTATTTTTCTAATCGATTAATCTGTTGTTTACTTTTACGATTAATCAATTAATCGGTGGATAGCGGAAAGTGCGTAAATATGAGATTTTTTAAACAAATTTTGAAGCAGATGAAGTAAATATGTCACATTTGGATTCCTGCTCTGTGTGGGTCTGCAAATGTCACGTTTTAGTGTCTGTATACAATTAATGATTATTCGATTACTAAATTATTATTATTTCAATGATCGATTAATCACGATTAATCCGATTAGTTGTTTCAGCCCTAATGGCTTCCAAATCAAAAGACCAAACACGGACTTGAACAAGGCCAAAGTTGGATTGAAGTAATTATGGAAATTAATTAAGAAATCTGACTTTTTTTTCCTTTTTCATTCAAGACTCTATTATGAACATACATCAGATTGAAGACTATGGCACTATTGCGATATATTTACATTTCTTTGTTAGGGCTGGGAACCTCAGAGTACCTCGCGATTTGATACAATACATGATACATGTCTCACGATACCAATAACATCACAATATGACGATACTCCGATAATTGATATATTGAGCATGATAACCAACGATATATCACTGCATTTAAAGGAATTAATACAGTTTTACCCCGTATTTCAGTGAATGTATTTTCTTTAATAAAATACATTTTTTGAATAATTAAAATCGTGAATACTTCAAGTGTATCTCACAAACAAGCTGACTTTCTCCAAATAAAAAACAATATTTAAGTTAAACCAGGATTTAATTTTGTGAAATATACAGAAAATGATTAATTCCGATAGCTTGCCGTATCGATACAGTATCACCAAAAAATGTATCACGATATAGCGGTATTTCAATATTTTGTCCTACCCCTATTCTTTGATATAGATATTGCGTTGCAGATTGTGCATATAATTTTGCTAGGATTTTGCGTGGCCCCAGTTTGTTTATATGTGACAAATTCATTCAGAAGATGTTGACTTGTTTGAAGATGTTTGTGTTTTGCAGGTAACCATCTTCTTCTCAGACATCGTGGGCTTCACCTCCATCTCAGCCTCCTGTACTCCTCTACAGGTGGTGGAGATGCTCAACAGCCTCTACATGTGTTTCGATACTCGCATCGACTCCTACGATGTCTACAAGGTTCATGTTTGGTTGAATAGTCAATATACAGGTGAAAGTCGAAAAATGTGAATATCGTGCAAAAGGTTTATATTTAATTCAATAATTCTGAATCAGACTGAGAGACCGTTTAAAGGCTCAGGAACCCTTTGCAAGTGTTTTGGATTAATTAGCTGATTAGAGTGACACTTTGACCCTAAAATATTGAACCTTTTCACAATATTCAAATTTTCTGAGATTTTAAATTTGGGGTTTTCATAAGCTGTAAACCATAATCATCAAAATAAAGGCTTGAAATATCTCACTTTGCATGTAATGGGTCTATATCATACATTAGTTTCACCCTGTTGAATTACTGAAATAAATTACCTTTTTCGAGTTTCACCTGTAGTCAAATAGCAATACATAGTTAGTAGTTGTGAAGCAATGTGTAAAGCAGATGGGATAAAAATTATAGACAAAATTTTATATAACAGCTAACAACTACCTCAATAGCTGTTACAACAAGCTCTGATGATTCTCAGACACTGGATCGGGACTTAAAAGTGGGTTGCGAGAGATTTTTGTTGGGTAACCAAAAATGTGGATGGATAAAAGAAGATTATAATGTAAAAATACCATTAAATAAGAAGGAGGGCATATTTTTATTATTACAACACAATTATTAGAACACTAACTTATTGATAATAGTGTCAATCAAAACTTAAATGGTTTATAATGACCAAACTAAATATTAAATGAATAACCTGTTATGTGGTGTCTTTGGGCAAAACACTTGCCTCTAGAGTTTTTGACTTTATATCTGTGTGATTTATTTATTGAATATTTACATGTATGTGAGTGTCCATGAAGGTTCACAATGCAATATAGTCTACAGATGTGACTATTTTTACAATTCTAAACAGCAGTCATGTTACACAAATCTCAACCCATATGCCTTTTCTGGCAATCACAAAATATTAACGCTTTTCAACACTTTTTTTCAATGCTGATTTCATTTTACCTATGAAAGCCCAAGTATTTTCAATGTTATCTTACTCCAGCTTCTTAGTGATAGTCTATTGAGCGTGTATGTGAACTATAGGTCTGTTGCTCCTACAGGTGGAGACCATTGGAGATGCGTACATGGTAGTGAGTGGTCTGCCTGAGAGGAACGGTGACAGACACGCAGATGAGATCGCTAAGATGGCCCTGGACCTGGTGGCAGCTGTGAGGCAGGTGCTTATCCCCCATATGCCCAACCAGAGACTACAACTGAGGGCTGGCATCCACACTGGTACGTACAATCATTCTTATTAATGGTGTAGTCTGTAACTTTCCTAAAATAAAAAATAAAAAGTTTAGACATTTAAGAAATGCTTTATCTGACCCTGTTCTATGATGTAAAGTAGGTCATCTGTCATATTTATATTTTACTTTAGTCCTTCCCTTGGTCTCTACAACAACATCAGTTTACAGTTAGTGGGATACTACTTTGACCAATCATATTTGAGTTTCCTTTTAGCCCCTCCCCTGGCCTCAAATTATTACGGACACCCTACTTTACATCATATAACTGGGAGAGATGGTCAGTTTTAAGCAAAGCAGCTCATTTACACCGATCACTCTGAATTATTATAATTTTTTTAAAATTTTAAATCTTTTTATTCACAAACAACACTATTAACAAACCACGGCCCAAAACAACTG
Organism: Hypseleotris bucephala; assembly: GCA_036025885.1. Lineage (NCBI taxonomy): Eukaryota > Metazoa > Chordata > Actinopteri > Gobiiformes > Eleotridae > Hypseleotris > Hypseleotris bucephala. The sequence goes on from JAVQKG010027846.1 coordinate 10,576, forward strand.
AAAAGACAGAGAAAAACGTACATACAAACAAAAACAAGAAAAGGGAAAAAAAGAATTTGTCCGAAAATGTAATTAACTGGTCTTTATGCAATTTCGGACCTTTCTTGTAAATTTCATCCAAATCGGTGCAGTATTTTTTTGAGTTGAGTTGCTAACAGATGTCATTCTTTAAAAAAAATCTGGATCTAGACAATAATCCGGATCACCGCAAAAATAACAATTGTTCCTTTTGTCATTCCTCACCTTCCCTGAACATTTCATCCAAATCCGTTCAGCACTTTTTGTATTGCAAGCAAATGAAATTCTTTGGATCCTGGATTCAAACGGTGAGCCGGATTACTCCCAAAATCGTAACAATTATTCCTAGTGTCGTTCCTGAGCTTCCCTGAAAATGTAATCCAAATCCGTACAGTCCTTTAGCTTGAAGTTGCTTACAAACAAACAAACCAAGGGGGCAAAAACATTACTTCCTTGGCAGAGGTAGTTATGGCATGTATTGAAACAAATTGCACACATTTAACGTTAAAGCTGCACTACCTGATTTTCTGACTGTAAAAATGATTTGGCAAAAAAAAAATTCTAAGATGGAATGATACCCTTCCCTTTCCTAATTCTTTTTCTTTGCGACCCTCTATCATGGTCTCACACAAACCAGGAAGTATGTACTCAAGCCAGGAGGTATGAGAATAACATTAGCAGAGATCTGGAGTTGGCTTTCAACTCTTGAAAAATCTAAAATCTAAATTGATGTGTTTAAATTGTGAAATTAAATAACTAGATTAAATCTCATAGATTCTATTTCTGAATAAGAATCTATCGACCAATCTTCTGTCCTATAAAAGCATGTAACAGTTCCTTCACTCGCTCTAAACTAAAACCCTTATAATACAACCCACAGGTGACCTCAAAGTCAATTTTTTTTCGTAGATGACTTCTGTTATGCTGTACTAATACCTAAATAATTATCTTTGCCAAAATACAAGGAAAAAGAAATCAGGTAATGCAGCTTTAACTTTAAACATACTGAATAATCAAATGTGTTTATCTTCTCCAGGCCCCTGTGTGGCGGGGATAGTGGGATACAAAATGCCAAGATACTGTTTGTTTGGAGACACAGTGAATACAGCCTCTAGAATGGAGTCCACCAGCCTGCGTATGTACACAACAAATCAAATATTGTAGCATGTTGTTAGCATGTTGTTAGCACGTTGTTAGCACAGATATTAGCAGTGATGTGAAGAGTCAGACAATGTGTGGTTCTTATCTGGTTGAACTGTGATCAAACTCTGTCACCATTCATCTTTTTTTTGTTAATTGTTTGGGCTCATAAGCTAAATACTGAAATTTAATTATTAAAGGTGTAGTCTGTAAGTTTCCTCAAATTAAAAAACTGTGAATGCTTTATCTGACCCTGTTCTATGAAAAAAAGTCTGTAATCTGTCAAAATTATTATTTTACTTTAGACCTTCTTGTCTAAAGGCAAGCAAAATCAAATTTGAGTTTTTGGGTTGCCACTCTGACCAATAGTAATCGAGTTTAGTCCCTCCCCTCGTCTCTACAGATGACATACTTTACATCAGAGAACAGGGTCAGCTAATGAATTTGAAGCATTTTTCTACTGTAGTTTTAAATGTTTTGCACAGACTACACCTTTAATGCTGGATTTTAAGTTGCCAAAGGCCCACTTATCACATTAGTGGTTGTATAAAAGGACTGTCATAAACAATAATAATTGTTCCATTTATAATTGTGTTTATGGCAGCTCAGAAAATCCACGTCAGTTCAGAGACGTACCTGGCCCTGATGAAAGACAACGCCTACGAGCTGCAGCTGAGAGGAGAGGTCGATGTCAAGGTAAAACATTCACACTGGGTTGAACTGTTCAGTGAAGAATTTAGGACAATATATGTCATCAAATGTCATACACCTTACATTGATATTTACTAGCTTTTCCAGACATGACTACCAGTAACTCTTCGTTTCTTATTCTATACAAAGATGTTAAGTCTGGTCTCTCATTTTGCATTCAATTTCAAGGGCGGAGTTTACTGATGTATAGTAAAGCAATAAGAAATGCTAGACATAACGCTTAAAAGCCACACATTTGCACACAGCTTTTTGTTAACAAGGAAGTCATGTTAGCAAGTGCATGTAAACATACTCAACTAGACCCACGCTGTCGTAAACGACAGCAAATGTATATCTGTGGACGCAGGCGACCATGAAACCATAACATCGACGAACGCGATTCTCACGTTTCGCCGATATAATTAGACAAACCTACATGTATCTGATCTGAATGTGTTCCCTGTGCATGTGTGTTCAGGGTAAAGGTAAGATGAACACGTATTGGCTGGTGGGTCATAAGAACTACAGTGTGCAGAATGACAGTCTGGTGTGTCACTGGAACCCCAGCATGGCCCGCAAGAAGAGACTAGGAGCAGACAGCCAGGCCTCTGTGGCCACAGTGAGTACAATATAATGATAGAATATTATTATATATCTAATATAGAGCCTCTCTAACCTGTTCCACTGTCCAGTCCTCAGCCACTGTGCAGAGCTATACAGACAACGCCCACACTCCCTCCTCGTCCAATCAGACGCCTCCGCGGCCTGAGCCGAGCCTCAATGTGGCCGCTCAGATGGAAACCTATGGGGGCAGCTATGGGACCCTGGGCTCCATGGTTGGAGGTCTACAGGGGGGAGACGAGAGCCCCCTGCCCAGGAGACGAGAGCCAAACGGGGAGAACAAACCCATGTCACTGCCTGGAGCCAACCAGAGCACCTGAGGAGCACAATTTAAACTAATTTACTTATTTACAAATTCTATTTGAGAAATCTCCTATTCAGTATTTTTATGGAATTGCAAACAGGCTGATGATAGACACTTTTCTTTGACATAGGTTAGTAAGCAATTAGTCATGTAGCAAAGTAAAAATAATAGCGTAGCTTTTTCTCAATCCCTATGTGAAGGTGTTTTTAGTTTTAGCTCATTTGTAGATATATAGTATAT
>JAVQKG010027862.1:0-18006 GCA_036025885.1 Hypseleotris bucephala
GCCACACCCACAACTCCTAATGCTATATAACAAGCCTATACAACTAACTTTTTTGTGATCTTTCTTTTTAGTATGGTTACAAATAGAGAAGTCCTCTTGCAATAATGTCAATTTGTTTACATAGTTCCACTATTTTGGGAAACATAGGGACTACTTTCTGTTTTGTTAGACACATTTCCATCTCTCTCAGAGGTTCAAACAGTATAGGTATTCAACTTTATGTTTTGTTGACATCAAAACAAAGTCATAGATCATATTTGGCTGTAGATTGCTTCTCTGAACCTGACCAGTCCAAATCAAAGCCAGACAATGATCTCCAGCTATGATAAAAACCCAAAGAGAAAAGAAAGGAATATCACTTTTTTCTAATTCAAATCTTTACCAGTGGCTTTCCTACTTCCGGTGGCATTTCATTTATCACTGTTTTGACCTTTCACGGATTAGGACGACAGTTAAACCAATTAATCTTAGCAATTAGCCGTGCTGTGTACAATATGAATGCATTAACATTTCCACTACTTAAAACTACAAGAGGTCTCTCTCATTGAATTGCACCGTGAAAGGAGCCAGACTCAAGCTGAGCTCCAGTCAGCTACCAGATGGATTACACTGTGTCACTGTGATGCATGGCTTTCATTTACCAGTTTGTTCAATGTGTTCTGTAGTCACTCATTGCTATTCATTGCTTCTAAATGCCTGACTATATGAGGACTGTTTTATTAGGATACAATGCTAACGTGGCTAATCCTCGCGTGGGTGCTGTACAGAAAGTCGTAATGCCATCCGGTGATTGAGGTCTAATCCCTGCACTATCCCACCCTCCATTTGTCCCATTTAAAAAGTCAAATAAATTAATAAGAGGCTATTCACTTGATTATATCTACAGGTGCGGGAAAGTTCTTGTCTTTGAGCTTGAATATTTTAGTACTAAATCATTTTCAGACCGGCAAAAGCATTTACAAAGTCTGTACTGAAGTGAAGTCGCTGATACTTTTATTGTTGAGGCTAGAGCTGGGTGATATGACGATACATATGCAGTTTATGTTATATGTTTTGATAAATGTTTTTTATCGACGAGCAGTTGTGGCGAAACAAAAATGTGATTTGCATATGTATATTGAATAGGCCTATACACTAACCCGGATATTTGTTCAAATATGTTCATCAGGATTATTGGCTCAAGTGCTCCAGGGCATTAATTAGTTAATTAATTATTCATTGTAGAAGTACCAAAATCAATCTAATTCAGTGTCTTCATGATATGTAACTGTCCAGAAAATTGAGAAAGATTTCCCCAAAACATGGTGATTGTGTTCACAACTTAAGGGCATTAATCAATTAATATTCATCAGAGAAATGGTGTTTTGCTGATATAATTATTTGATTAAAAGTATCTGGTTACTTTCTATTTATGTTTTGTGGCAATTTTCATTGTATGTGTTGATCAGTGGGTGTCCTAGTTTAAATACGTGACTATACGTATGTTTGTCATCTTCACATTATGATGCAGCACCAACTGTTGGTAATATATATATTCATACAGTATATAGCTGTCTTTTCATACATACTCATGTACTTCTGCCTTTTCTATCTCTGTCATTTTTCACACTTACAAATGCACAGCCATATTAAATCTCTTATATCCAGCCATGGGAATTTGATTGAGAACAGGAAGAGGGGAGTTACTGAAGTTTAATTTCCCTTGAGTCCACTGTGTGAGAAGTGCCCACAAGCATATGGCTGTCAGCCTGTTGTATTGTATGTGTTGTGTATAACTGTATCTCTTAAAGTGTTAAAGGGACCCTATGTATTTTTAAGCCTTCTCAAAAATTTCTTTGCTGACCTCCACATTAACTATTCACATGTTTATCTATCTTGAGAAAAAAAATTATTATGTGAGTTGTTGTTGTTTACTCTTATCTGAAATAGCACATCCTCCTTAGACCATTAGAACTAGGCCCATGCTGTCAATTAAGACCATGACAAAACCAAGACCTGACAAATATGGGAATGGTCTACTTGGTCTACTTTTTGGGACAATGTGGAGAATTACCTTAAATGTGTCTCATAGGGGTCCAAAATATGGGAGCGCTTTTGAAGGATTCTTTATTTGACCTCTGTAATTATATCGGCGAAACGCGAAAATCGCGTTCGGCGATATTATGGTTTCATGTTCGCTCGCGTCCGCAGATTGGCTGTGTGACCGCGATAACTCAAAAACGAATTGCCGGATCACTTTCAAACTTTACAGATACGTAGACCTTATAAGGACGCCGAACTGTATCGATTTGTGTACATCTGCGATGAATATTAATTAAGTAATTAATTAATTAAGGATTAAATTTGAAAATGCAATAAGTCAGGAAGTTTTTGCCCCATCTTCTTCTAACTTTCTGGACAGTTACAAATGATGGAGACGCTGAATTAGACTGAGTTTAGGTGCAGAATGGCAGCCACGCTTCCACCACCTTCTCCGATCAAGAAGGTTGTCAGTGTTATAGCAGTTGATGCAGACACATGGGGCGTTTCGCCGATATACATTTGCTGTTGTTTACGACAGCGTTGGTCTAGTTCACCTTTGGATAAATAAAATCATGCTTGTGGAGGTGATTAGATTCATAGAAAATCATTGTCACAACAAGATATAGTGTCACTTCTGCACACAGACTGTGTATGCATGTATGTCTGTCTGTGTGGAAGGGAAACTCTAAATGCTAAATGACAGCTGAGACCATAGTAAAACGTAATCTCATTAAACAGGTGGATGTCAGGGTAACTTTACTAGCCTCACATGATGTTTTCAATGGTGCAGTGTGTTGATGTTGGTTTGGTGTTGTTCCAGGTGGTACAATGGCTGTTATACTGGACCTGCCTTATGTCTATTCCATCATCATCTCCTCTGTGGTGGCCATCATATACACACTGTTGGGGGGGCTCTATTCTGTGGCCTACACAGATGTGATCCAGCTCATCCTCATCTTCCTCAGTCTGGTGTGTAGCGACTATTGACTCTTCAAACACTGGCCTTACTGTGACAGGGTCAGGGAGCCATAGAGACACAGAATTTTCTTCACTTGAAGGACAACCATCGTTAATGCACTGATCATATTACTCTCAATACAGTATACAAACAAGAGAATGAAAGAAAAGATACCGTACATTGAAAAAGAAGGTTCAGCCAAGTTACATTAACACAAGGTCTCATTTGTTTGTGATATTTGTAAATTATATGTGTGCCAGACAACATTTGAGAGCACATCCCATGACTTGGATTATAGTAAAAAAAAAAAACAATCTGTTACACTCTCCCAACTACATTAGCTTAAATGGTTTTGCAATTAAATTACAGTAGCTTTATCATGAAAAGCTGCCATATCCTACAAAATTAAGATGATGAGTTTATGTAATAACAGCAGACAATGTTACATAACTGTGTCATCAAGAAAAACTGCATAACAGCAGTATAGGACTGCATGTTTTTTATCTGTACTTGAAACAGACCACTGTTCAGTTATATACTTTATGGCCAAAGGTTACTCAAGGTAATGTTTTTAGTCCTGTAAGTGACTGTGTCTCTGTGTGCAGTATATCTGTGTACCCTTCCTCCTGACCAACCCTCACTCTGTGGACATCTCACTGACGGCCTACAACCAGACCTTCCAGCCTCCGTGGGTCGGGACTGTGGAGCTGAACGAGGCTGGCAAGTGGTTTGATGACTTCATGCTGCTGGTGAGAGAACCAGAGGCATTTTATTTAGTTACACATTTTGTAAATATTTAATACATACATTTATGATATAAGATAAATAAGCATATATTAACTGGCTCAATTGCCCATTAAGCATTAATATAAGCACTAGAGCATTCACCCCTGTCTGACTCTTAACTGTTTTGTCAGGCGCTGGGAGGACTGGCGTACCAGGCCTTTTACCAGAGGATCCTGTCAGCCTCGTCCTACACTCAGGCTCAGGTCACCTGCTTCGCCTCCTCAGCCTTCTGCCTGGTGCTGGGCATCCCCTCAGTGCTCGTCGGAGCTGTGGCTGCTTCTACAGGTGAACAGATGTTTATTACTGGTGCCTTTACATCTTCACATTTGCATTGTGCGCCCGTATTAATCAACCTTATCTGACGACAGACTGGAACTCCACTGCTTATGGGCTGCCTACACCATATGAGCGTGACCAAGCCGGCTCCATCCTCCCCATTGCTCTGCAGTACCTCACTCCTCCTTATGTGTCTGTGATTGGGATTGGCGCTGTGGCTGCTGCTGTCATGTCTTCTATGGACTCTGCTCTTCTCTCATCTGCTTCATTGTTCTCATCCAATATTTACAAAAACATTATTAGAAAAAAGGTGAGTATTAGTTGTGTAGTGGTGGAGCTGTACATAACAAACTGTAACTTTGTGTGTTGGTCCTTTGTGCTTGTTTCCAGGCGTCTGACCGGGAGATGCAGTGGGTGATCCGTATCTCTGTGGTGGCGGTGGGCATGGCTGGGACCGCTCTCACGTTCCTGGACAGCAGTGTCCTGGTCTTCTGGCTTGTTGGCGTGGACATGTCCTATACTATCATGTTCCCTCAGCTGGTCTGTATCCTCTTCTTTAAGGTGTCCAATGGCTATGGTGCCACTGTGGGCTATATCATGGGAATTGTCATGAGGATCCTGAGTGGGGAGCCCCTGATTGGCCTTCCACCTGCTATCCGTTTCCCGGGCTGTCGACTTGATGCAGAGGGAAAGATGACCCAGTACTTTCCTTTCCGCACGGCCATTATGCTCATCTCACTGGCATCCATCTTGATTTTCTCCTGGATCACACACATCATCTTCAACAAGGGTCTCCTCTCTGACAAATGGGACGTGTTCAAGATCAAGGGCAAGCAGAAACCAGAGGCCAGAGGCCAGAGCCACAGACAGGACCAACTTTGAGGGTAAAGAAGCGGCAGACGCCAAGCAGCTTCTCAGCACAACCGGCTGCTAAGGAGGCTAGTAGATACATTTAGAAGAAGTAGACTGGGCAATGGAGGCAGGCCTGCTGTGGTCTGAACATTGAGTGTATATAGGGGTGGAGTCAGCTAGCCGCTACCCGCCGTGACCGCAGAGCAAATTTCAGTTGGCTCCATCGCGCCTAATTCACATTGACTTTCACTGGACTTTCAGTGCCCCTTAATAAGTCACTATAGCGGCCACAGTCACCATTCTAGCCTTGTCGCCTTGGTTTTAGTCCCCTTTATGTAAATCATGTTTTTTTTCGTCGACATCTGCCCTACAATCAGAGATATTGATTAAAATAACTGACCAATTGGTTGTCACCATGGGAATGGAGACACAAACGCAATTGCGGCTGCGCAGTGGAGCAAAATCTCCTCCAGGGGCTAGCCAAACGGCTGTGGAAGTGCGGTCAAAACCCCTTAGTGAGACTGATAGAACTCCATTACTCCATTGTTATATATACCTCAATGGGTCTGAAGCATTTAGAGAGGGGGAAAATCAAGCCAGACCTGTACTCAATCTGAGGCCATAAAGTGTGAATCTTCAGCACAAAAGCTACAGCACTCCCTTGATTGCTTTAATATGTTAAGGTTTGGGAACCCAATACTTCCACTGAATACAGCATTTACCTCTTGCTCAGTAGATTGATCTTTGTAAAGTTTTTTAGTAATGTTAGACACTTTGAATTTGATTTGTTCACAGACTTGTCCCAAACAAGCTTGCACTTAATGAATGTAAACCCTCCAAAAGTAATAGTTGTTTCCAGATTTTATTTAGTTTTAATCTGTTTTTTTTATGAAAACCCTGTAAGACATCATACAAATGTGGTGAGCGATTAGCCCTACACTACCCATGACAGAAAACACAAAGATGCTGCAGTGTCTGTATTTAGTTTCTCATTTTGTTCCAAGTGCTTCACACTGAACAAAAAACAGTGCCCATCCTACACTGGTGGTGGTGGACTTAACTATTAACTGTTGGTTTGACCCAACTTTTTATCATTTATGAGAATGTCATGGTTTACTATTAGAAACTAATCCTTCTCTTTGGTAGGTTACATGGTAGGTTACATTTACAGATATATGTTTATTTTGTAACATCATAAATGTGTGAAGATTTACATTAATGTTTTATCGAGGTGTGTTACTTAACACAGATCAATAGACAACATTAATATTATAAAGGTACAGGTGACTGACCACCACTCTGCTCTGTCTTTAGTTTTACTGCTGTAATGCTGGTGGATCTGATGTTGGTTACTGTATCTAAAATTCATTATTGTTAACATTATTTTACTTTAATAATGTTAAAACAGAGACCGATGTTAGTAATCTTGGAGCAGTAGCTATCTGGATCCTTCATGACCAGTCCAGTGAGTTTTTGTCCACACAGCCTTTGGCACATTTTAAATGCTGTTCGTTCTTTACCAAAGAAAAGTAGTTTTATCTCCTTAAATGAAAACATATACAACTGACAATACATCAGTTACACCACTTTAAATTGATTGGCCACATTTTGGGGATGTGAGTGTTATTTCACTGGACTCGACTCTGTACGTCATTAACTTGATGTATCTCCTTTAGTCACTGCACAAATACCTCAGAGTGGTAATGTTGGTGATAATGTTGCCATCTCAACTACAATCCTTACTAATAACTCCAAAAGCTATATTGTGACGCGCAGCTGAAAAAAGTGAACAAACTGTGTCCAAATGGGACGCGTACAAAATACATGGATGATCTTTGCTGTTTGTGTGTATTTCTACATGTATTATACTTTTTTACTGGAAATTATTTATATATTTACACTTTGTATTTTTTTTAATCAAAGAATATACATTGTGAATTGTGGAGACACTATATGTATTAGACACTGATGTTCTAAAATCAGTTCAACTTGCATTAACAGAACATATGGCAAATCATATCGAAGTCCTGAGAGGTTGTACATTTGTAATTTGTAATAATTGTTTTCCCAAAATCCCTCATTATTACAAGTATCATAACAAGTAAAACCAAAATCCCTATGTTAATTATGTTGTTATAACAAGGAAACAAGCGAATACATTTAAAATTGATTGTCATTAGCCACTTAGCCGCATATCTATTCAAATAGCATAAACACAAATGTATGTGAACATCTCAAGATCAGTCTAGAATAGACTTTACACAAAGGACTGAGCAGTTGAGATATTTATCTATTTTAGTCGAAAGGCTGTTCTGTATTGTATTTCACTCTATTATGTATTTTGGTTTATACTATTATGCATGTGGATTTGACATGAATTAAAATGTTTGTAAACTGAACATTTGTAAAAGTCTGTTCTCTCTTGCAATTTAGCAAGGTCCTACTTTCAATTATTGTAAATCCCCATGGGTTATGTTCTGTCAGAACAAAGGTTGAAACCAAACATTTGTTTTGTTTTTTATGTCAATCCTTCCTAGTGCTTTTAAATCAAGTACAAAATACAAATTAAGAAATGTGTAACTATTTTAACCGTGAAGCACAGTGCATTGAGGAACGCCACTTGTGCAGCCAGCAATAAATTTGTGTTTTATGAAACTGTATATATGTTTAATTACCAAGAGAGACAAAATTAACTATTTAAATAAATGTATTAAATTGAAACAATGAAAGACAGACATAAGTATAAACCATTTACATTTACCTAAATAGATTATTTATGTTTTTCAATGCCCAAACCTAAAACCCAGTAGTTCACTTTTTCAATAATGGATAGAGGAACTACTGAGATAAGTGTTGCCTGTTTAGATAATTTTTCAGAGATGCAAGCTGATTTTTTAAATAGTTCAAGTTGACCAAGTTAAATTTGCAAAAAAATATGAACTTGCTGGAAGAACAAAATTTTGAGGGGCTCCTTTTGAAAATTTGCACTGGGGCCCATCTTTACTATGTTACACCACTGAATTACCCTCTCTATCATCTCAAGACACGTATGTTAAACTACTCTGGAATAATCATTGTCTATTTGCCTGTTGATGTTGTGCTCACAAAATATGTTCCTAACCATCCTTTTTAAAATAAACTGAAAATAAATCTCAATTGATCAGTTTTTTCCCTGGCACCTAAGCACCACAACCAAAGTAATATTAATCAACTTTTCTATTCTGTTGCTTGCTTTAAAATTGAATTTATGTGCTGCCATTTGGATTTTATATCAAAAAGCAGTTTAATACAATAGATATGTCAAAGGTTGCCAGCTCATAATCCGTCATTTCTTACAACAGCTATTTTTGATTCTTACCAGCTCAGTGACAAAAAAAACTAATATACAACGTCAACGTGGTTCGACAGAGATTTTTGTTCAGTCACCAAAAGATTTTCATTTAAAGGAAATGTGATATGTTCAAGCATCATCAAATTGACAATAAAAATAAAGAAAATAACAAACATTCTAATAAATAAGAAGCAAAATTAAAATTTCAGAACAGAAAAAACACCTAATTTATTATATGAAAAGTCATAATCCCGAAATAATCTTGTTGTGTCGTTATTATAATGGCCAAACAAAATATGGGTGCCATGAAAAAAGTTTGAGAACCACTGAATTAGATTCCTTCACTACATAGTCATTGACAATTCAATCAAGCCCTGGATAGTCCAAATACAAGTCCACAGTAGTGAATATACTGGCTGTGATGCCTACACTCAATATGCACCTAATGATCAGATGACAAGTTTAATCTCAGAGATGACAGTGCTTTTGTGTGTCAGTGTGTTGATAGCTGCTATGGGGGCGGTGTGTGCATTTGTTCAGTACTTTTCCATTGAATGTGCAGCTTTGAGGAGGTCTGACTTGAGCTGTTATGGAAGAGGGGTTTTGAGACAGGATTAGGCCACTACCAAGTACAACGTAAATGTTTAGTGTCTGTTTGTTCAAAATAAAGCTAAATTGACCTTTATTCTATAGGTCTTGAAACTGGTTACAAGCAAGAAATAACTGATTTTAACTAAACATTGGTTTGACACAGAGATTAAAAATGACCAATCAAGCTCACAGCACTTGATGAAGACTTTCTGGACATTTTATTATGTAGCCTATAGATCTTCTATTATGTGCTCACCTGGCTTTAGTTTAGCCCATGATGTACATGAGCTTCAAGGTGTACAAAAACAAGCTTATGTGCATCCAGCCATATCATTCTTCGCTCGCATTATGGTCTTTTCTGAATCCAATCTTTGAACACATACACAAAGAATTCCATTACATTTAGGCTATTTTTGAAATAGGTAATATGTTATGTTTTTTTGTGTGTTCCTTTTGAAAGAGTACTAACAGAGACCTGTCTGCTAATGACAAGTGTGACAAGAGTCACAGAAGAATCTACAGTAGGCTACCCACCTAAAGCAAGACTTCCATACAGAATCGTTTAAAGTGTTTAAAAACAATGCTATATTTAACTGAAAATGTACTTGAATTATTATTTGTTATTGTTACTATGCACTTTCCCAGGCCACTGATACTAATTACTAGGCTAATAGTAGGCCTACTGTAGTGTGCTGGTGCTGTGATAAATGAATCAAATATTGTTAATTAGTCTGGTCACAAATCCATTCACTTTGAGATAACTGGCCGGTTAGCTCAGTTGGTTAGAGCGTGGTGCTAATAACGCCAAGGTCGCGGGTTCGATCCCCGTACGGGCCATTTGAAAGTATTTTCGCGCTGTGGTCGATAGATTGTGTTTACGCAAATAGCGCCTTTAATTATGTAGTTGTGGGAACTAAAAAAAAAAAAAGTTAAAAACCTAGTTGAACGTTATCGCCGTCTCCCCTCATGTAAAAGGTAAGCAGGCTTGTGCAGAAAACTAATGATTAGACACGCGGTTCCATGGTGTAATGGTAAGCACTCTGGACTCTGAATCCAGCGATCCGAGTTCAAATCTCGGTGGGACCTGTTTTCTTCACTCCCTACCGGCAGAAACAACGGTATTCTCATGATGACACTGTACCTTACTCAGAAACGAAATAGCCAAAAAAATACAATAAATGCAGTCTGTCAAAACAACTGTACTTGATAAAATAGTTATGCTCAATCAATCCGGTGGTGCTGACACATTCATGTCCTACATTCCCTCCCACTATGAGCTGTTAGCCTACCATCTGGGCGACAATATATATGGTACTCATTAAAAACAGGAAAAGCTGCCTGAATATGTATAGTAACTCATTCCTGCCCATCTCAGTGACCCTCCTGAAGCTATGTCTTTCTGGTTTCATTTTTAATGTGCACTCTTTATGTAGCACCCTTTGTGTCCAAAACAAAATTCCTTCGGGACAATTAAAGTAATCTTGAATCTTGAAAATTGCTTACATTTTTACCACAAATGTAGGCTACATTATGACAGACAGGATTGTAAAAAGTATTGCATTGTTTAAAATAGTCCTATGCAATCAAGTGACATGAAATTGTTTCTGTAAATACGTTTTAAAGACTCGCTCAAAAAGAAAAAAAAAGAAAAAAAACAGACTTCCAAAGCATGTTTTATTTGGCTTTTCTCTTGAGTGATGCTGCTCCCTTGTGGCACGTACTGGATCTGAAAAGATAAACACCCCATATTAATTGGTTTGTAATGTTAATTTAGTGATGTGAGAAAAATCAGAGGTTTATGCACTCACTTTGTTTCTGGTGTTTCTGGATGTAGTATCACAACTTCCTCTTCTTCACTGTCGGATATCTCAACAACATCCCCTGAAAAATATATTTTGAATTAGTAGAGATTTTCAGTGTAGAGCGAAATAAATATTCACATCTAATTAGTTTCAGTTTGTCTGAAATCAATATTTTAAAACATGTTTTGGTAGAAAATCATTATAGCAATAGAAGCTTTAAAAATATTTATTAATGCATAAAAAGAGTGACAACATGTTAAGTATAGAAGTACAAAATCTAATAATACTATACTGCTCTCACCTTGGATTGTCTGCTTTGTGGGTTGTTTCTCTTGTACCATTGCCTCCTCATCATCATCATCATCTTCACTATCTTCATCATCCAGGCCCCAAATATTCTGCTGCCCCTGTCCCACCTGACCCACCCCCGGAGCAGGCACCGATGGAGAGGCAACCCTGAAAACTCTGGTTAAGGTCCCAAATGGAAATGACAAAAAATGTCTAAAACCAGGTACCAACAAGATTTCCTGGGCCCTAGATAACATGGCAAAAGGAATACAACTAACGATTATTTTGTTATTTCAAATCTGTTAACTATATTTTTAATCACTGGAAAATGAATTGTGTATAAATAGTAGATTTTTTTTAACATAATTTGTACCAGCCCTACGTGGAAATTTACACAGACAGACACAAAGAAAGTAATTAAATTGTGAATTTTGATATTTTAAAGATTGTTTGGTTTGATTTGAAGCTCTACTATCTTTAGAGAAACAATTAAATGTATATGCTCCCCACTGAAAATATGACAAGGCAACTGTATGATGTAGCAGAAGGGTTTTCACATTCAAGCAAAAGAGAAACTGAGCAGAAAATAAAATATAATGCTGTCTAATAATGTTAAAACAATATAAATGACGATTGTTGCTGAGTATTTTGTGAATGACATGGTAGTTAAGCAGCCACATAGATGGAGAAAAGCTCTTGGTCAGTACAATACTATAATAGTAATAATTTCTTTTCCTGATTTTTCTTAATTTCATAATAGGATACATTTGTGGTGGTGCATCAGCTTTCTTGACAATGTCTTCAGCTTTTTCTGTCACATCCTTTATCTCGACTGGAGTCTCGTCCATTTTCAGGGCAGTTATTCGGTCCTGAGGCATCGATTCTGCAAAACCGCACCTCTCCCCTGCTTTCCTAAAAAATAAAAACATAAATTACAAAAACCTATCATGTAATTGCTTTTGTTTTGTGGTTATAGTATTGGGATCATGGTGGTCACCTAGCTTTCTTGTCATTTTCCAGAGCTTTGCTGATTAGATCCGTAATCTCAGACACTTTGACACTGGCAATTTTACTGCACCTCAAAACCTGTAACAGCACCAGAAAATTTAAATGCAGTAAATGCAATAAATAAACAAAAATTAAAACTGACAAAAAAATCAAATGACAACTGAATTGATTTGTACAATATTTGCTATCATTATTTGCACATTTCTATTTTTCTCTAAGCCAAAATAATCATTGCTTTTTTGCCATTTTGCCAAGAGTGAAAATAGTGTAAACACACACACACAATAGCCTCATTTATGTATAGTAAATGTAAAATTAACAAGTGACAAAAATCTTGCACTATCAGAAATCCTTGCCCACCTGTTCTTTGAGCAGCATGATCCCTCCACTGGACTGAATGGAACAGATCTCTCTGTGTTTGTTCATTGCAATCATCAGGAGCCCATCCATCACCCGCTCTTCTCGCTCACATGGGTCCACCAGCAAATAAGTCCTACAGATATTTACAGGAAAATGTTTAATTATTAGAACTTGGATTAGGTCAAGGTAAAAATATCACTATTTTATTAAGACAAGATCAAGATATTATTCATAAAACCTTTTAACAAAAATTTTATGTACTTCCAACTCAATTCAGTTATAATACTTAATACTATTCTTTATATCCCTTTTTTGTAAATTAATGTGAACACAGTAAAAATGATGGACCCGGATAAGTGGTAGAAGATGAATGAATGAATAAAAAAGAGCAGAAGATAAATTAATGCACCATATCCTAACAACAAGCTTCCGAGATCAGCAGATAATCATAAATTCCTATCACGACATACCCCTAAGATAATGCACTGAATTGTGAGTTTTACCCTTGCTGAAAAAAGGAAAAGCTGACACTGATGGGCATGTGATAGATGCTGAGTGGAATGGGGTCTCTCTCCTCTGGACTGTACTAAAGATCCAAAAAAATAAAGTTAGAAATTTTTTTGCAAGGTGTTAAATATGAGAGGGGAGTTCAGGCAGACTTGACTGACCACAGTGATTTCCTCTCCCTGTATCGACACATCAGGTCGTCTGAAGTGGCACAGAGCAGTGATGGCAGCAATACTGGCAGCATCCATCAAGTTTCCATCATGATTCAGCATATGTACGTCTACTCTGATCTGCCACACCTAAACACAGAAACAAATCATTTATGTTTTGATTTCATCAATCACCACCTCAAAAAAAAAATTGGGATCACTCTTTCACTGGACTGAAATCAGAGGCAACACAGGACCAAAACAGAAGTAAGGTAAAACTACAGTATAACCAGGACTTAAGTGGTTCTAAATTGGGGCAGAAACAGGACTGAAGCAGGTCTAAATGAGAACTAAACCACACAGTGGCGTAACTGAGTAATATGGGCCTCCAGTGCAGGCTTTCAGAATGGACCACATGAACCTCTTTTGGCTATAGGCCTATATCACTTTGATTGTGTGCATATAATATCTGTTTAGACCTGGGCCATTTTTAGTCCTGGTTTAGTTCTGGCCCAGCCCTCTTTTAGTCCTGACCCCAGTAGGCCCCTCCATCTCTTGGGTCCCATTTCAGTTGCACTTTCTGCACTACCTGATATTACGCCCCTAAAACCAAAACTAGACCAGAGCTAAATCAGGACTAAAAAAAGGACCAAAAAAACTCCTACATTACACAACAAAAGACCAATAGAAAAAGCCTGTGTACCACCAATGTTACCTATGTAGTTTGAGTTTCTTATATAATAAATGACATATCCTTGCTTAAGTGTTTTGATACCTTCTCCCCGGACACTACACACAGGGACTCAGTGTCGATGCACTTGGAGTTCCTCAAGCATCTCTCCAGCTGTCGGTTCAGCTTCACAGAGAGCTCAGACTGTCTGGAGACAAACACAAGACAGAAATAACTTACACTTTTATTAAAACGAATACAGCCTCAAACCAGTGCTAATAAGTCTCTCAGCAAACAATGTATTTATTATAACAGTATATAGCCAAATCATCCGCCATTATGACACAGATTTTCACAGCAGCTGTTAGGGAAAGATCTATAGCAGCAATGTTTTTCTTCAAAGGTGGTGTGTTGAGGTAGGACATAATGGTCAGGCCTAAAGATTTTAGCAAGTCTGAAAAGGGTGAAATTGTTATAGGTAGATATTTTTGAGTCAGTCTATCAAAGATGCATGTTGGGAGTGAAAAGCTGGTCTGTGTGGTTCAATCCAACAGACTGGAGCTGATAATATTTGAGAAGTTACTTGCTCATTCTGACAGCAAGTCTGTTGTGCATAGTGAGTCTTTGGCAGGTAGTCATTTCCAGTGTTTTGTTGTTGGTTGAGTGGCTAAAAAAACTCACCTGCCCTGTTCAAACCCAGGTGATGCCATAGGCGACAACTCTATATTAAAAAACAATATCCCCTCATTTGGCCGGGTTTCTTTTGGAGCCACCAGCTCACAGGAGACTTGGGCCATGACTCTGTGCAAATCAATAAAAATGTGTTTAAAATACGCAGTACTTTGGCATTCACAATAATTGATCTAATATAATAAATAAAATACCTGGTTTTGCCCAAATCCACAAAGCAACACCCATAGTCTGTGCCAAAAGTTATCTTTATATTTCTGTAGTCATAAGTCTGTCTCCCGTCAAGTCTCTGCAAAAAATAAATAAATAAAATAGGACAAAGAATTTATATAGATTCTTCTTTAATAATGGTAAACATACATTATGTCAGTGCAGTGTTATTTATAAGTGTCTGGTGTCCAGCAAGATTTGAGAATTATTTTTGGATAAACAATCTCACCTTTTTCTCTTCGATAGCTTTAAGCAGGAAATCCCGCTCGCAGTTCGCCAACGGTGTGTCTTTCATTTTATTTAATAGTGAAATATACTTTTATTTCACGTTTAGAGGTTTAAAATGTAGTTTCTGGCGCTTCGTATGAAAACATGTGGCCGCCATCAATGTTTTGTGAACTCTCACCCGGAAATACATAAACTGGGCAAAATTGCCTGCCGTCAACAAGGTTTCTTGTGCTAATATGTTTTTTTATTGTAGTATAATAGTTAGTTATAGTTAGTGGTAATAGTAGAGACTTTTGCCATTTGTACAGATTGTTTATAACTCTAAAACCTTGCATATTGTAGCTATTACTGTTGAACACATACCTTATTTTGAAATTCTGGTGCTTATGACACGTTCATGTGTTTCTCGGATTTTAATATTTCGTCCTCATTAACACAATTTGTGATACAAAAAAATCCATTACTACAATGAAAAAAATTGGCAGTGCTGATGTGTTTCGTACGATTCATTATATTTACAAAAAAAACTCCCATTGTATTGAACGCCCCACCCTCTGTCCGCAGCCTGTCTTTGGCCCATGCGCAGTAGGTAACCGCTCTCATCTCGCGGACCGTTATCATCAGGCCGAGGTCCGAGCTGTCATCTTCGGGTCCCGCTTCTCCAGGGCGCGCTGCCTTTTACCACTCTCCTTCTCTAAATCTGTGCGGTTTCAGTGCATTTCTTTTCCACGGATCCACGGCTTTTTGCAGGTCGTAGAAGCTGTTTATTTACAAGATTTTTCTGCGCAAAGAGGAAGACGCAAGGTTTGCATGCGCTCATTCACTCTCTCCATCCCTCTCTGTGCGACATACTGCTAAGACGGAGCTAATGGTTATTTTACTATTTTTGCGCGGCAAGATATTTTGCAGTGCTGCTTTCTTTATTGAATTGTATTTTACTACGTTGATTGTGTGGCTTGTTTTATTGCAAGTCTTTCAATATGTGTTACTTTGTTTGATTATGTTTTGCTAAAGACCAGTGTTTATGATTCGTGTTCAGCTAACTAGCATTAGCCACGGAGCAGGTGCAGCAGCCGGAGCGGTCCATCTAAAAAACACAAGAAATGGAACATGCACGGTTTAGTCGCTGACGGGCTACACAATGATAGCTTTTTTTTAATGATTTTTTTAAATAGAGGTTTTTTATCAGGACATTAGGCAGAGGGGGTGGGACAGCTTACCAACAGGAGACCCATATCTCTCTTTTCAAACAATTTGAAAAGGAAAAAATGTTGATAATTTTTGTTAGAAGCTAAGATGTGTACTTAAATTGATTGTATAATTTGTTTTGTCCTTCTGTGCCCATTTGCAGTAAATTCATTTGGAGGACAATAATGATCTGAAAACTTTATATCTTTTTTGATTAAAATGAGCATTAAATCATACCCAAATATTGAGTATGTGAACTTACTATACTTTTTTGTTATAAGACTATTATTGCCTTGATGTTAATATGTGCCATCAGACCAGGCCCTCATCTTGTCTTAGTTTCAGTTTAAGGCTGTATCAAAATATATTACATGGCTTTTCCTTTAGTGCAGTCGTTATATGTCATGTTCTGCAAATATTATGAAGTCTTATGTTACTGCATGTCACAAGCTTGTCTGAAGACATCAGCTATTTTCCATATTTTCAAATGCAGCATGACACAAGGAAATAAGTTGTCATTTTAACTGATAAAGAAAACTGTAATGCTGTCATGTCTTTAATCCCCTGCCTCTGACAAGAAGAGTGAGCAGGTGCGGTGTGATCAATAGGTCATTCATTCTGTTGTTGTGGTTATAGATACGTGTGACTGTCCTATTCTTGGTCCAGGCTTTAGGGAGGATGGGTTCAGGGCCTAAAGCAAAATGCTGCTGGTCACATGAACAGATGCTGCTGTTGCCTCGAGGGAGCTGCATTTGTTTTCTTTTGAAGTGGGGGGGTATTTATTAGGTGGAATTTACAGTGGTCCCATTCATGACAAGAAGATTAGCAAAGCAGTTGACCAAGTCACACTTGGTCACATTAGGCTTATAAATTGCAAATTGAGCAGACAGATAACGAAGATAACTAACTACTACATGTGTTCTACACACATAACTAACACACACTGAACCATTGCTTTATCCCAAAAAATGAGTGGATCAAGTCTGTTCTTAAAAAGGAAAGCTCTGACAGCTGGTTTCTTTTCTAGTTTTACTATCATGATATTACGCAGGGGAAAAAACTCTTGGTGGTGCCAGTCCTGAGTAAATGGAAAACAGGAGATAATTGTGTCACTAAGTGCATCTGAGACTGAGCTAAAACTTGCCAAATGAATAAGCAATTCAATGCACATTAGGAGGCTGATGATTTGTTTTGGTGATCCCAGAAGAGACAAGCTGAAATTAACATAGAGCTGGGCATGTCTGTTTGCATGTCTTGCCTGTGTACTATGAAAACAATTATATAGACGAATGTAGTAAAACGTTCAGTTAGTTGTGAGTTTGTTGTAAAAGTGGGCTAGTTGTTTAGCTGCAGTCATGTTTACTGTGTGGAACAATGCCTCTATAAATTGAAGTTCATGTCATGCATTCATGTCTATTTATATCACTGTCACCCCCCACCATCAAACTCCCCATTGCTCTGTCTCCAGAAATAACCCAGTATCTCACTCACACCTGCTTCATCCTTCTATCCCCCACATTGCCACACCCACTGCCAACATCAGTGTCCTCACTTCACCAAGGGCCAAATGTGTCTAATATAGAATTGCATGCACTATATTAGAAAAACATTGCATCGCCAATTATTATGTTGAATACCGTGATAACGATATGACTGGCAATATTTAGATATCTTTATAAGGTCAAGGCTCTGTGAACCATAGAAATATTAAAAGGTCAATTTTAGTTCATACAAGGGTAACAAGGCTATACCTCACTGGTCAAAACTGAAACTAAATCATACAATCACTAGATCTGAAACAGATCTCAAGCCGGACTAGTTCAGATCTAAATTCAGGACTGATCATTTAATTAACGTTATACTTTGATTTGAAGCAAGAGGCACCCCATCTTGAATATATAATTCTTTATTGTAGGTGTGGGCAATATGGTAAAATATAATATCACTGGCATTGGTACAGTAAAATTGATGGTGAAAAGCAGAGCATAAATGAATGTAGTGTACTGGTAGCATTGTCCATTAAATAGACCTTAGCCCGAATCACTGTGACAAACTTCATGAGATTTGGTTAATGTTCACTAGGATTAATA
>JAVQKG010028014.1:0-11636 GCA_036025885.1 Hypseleotris bucephala
TGGGCAAGACACTTAACCCCCCTTGCCTATGAATGAGTGTGTTAGTGTGCCTGTATGACTGTGGTGGTCAGAAAGGGCCGTAGGCGAAGAATGGCAGCCACGCTTCCACCACCTTCTCCGATCAAGAAGGCCATCTGTGTTATAGCAGTTGGCGCAGACGCATGGGGCGTTTTGCGGATATACATTTGCTGTCGTTTACGACAGCCTGGGTTTAGTTTGTAATTCGAAACTCATTACTGCAGCTCTGTGTGTAGCTATGCTCACTCAATAAAATAAACATAGCTTTGTCAAATTGAGCTTTTCCTAATTTAATTTCAATGTCTTGCATGTATATACAAATTGTAACTAGAATTTTCCTGTCATTTATGTTTTGTGTCCGTAGTCACATTGTTCATCGACTGAACTTGTGATAAAGTCACTTTAACCCCACCCTTTGCCCTTGATGGACCTACCTCTGACTCTGGGCACTCTCCTGTCTGCTGTGTGCATCATGTGGACATGGATGTGTGTGTTGTGGTTTATGGGTGTAATTTAGGCCGTAGGCGAGGACAGAAGCACTGAGTCCATCCAGTCAGAAAAAGTCAGACATGGTTCCTGCAGGGCACGTGTGGGGAGCGAGGGATATGAGAGGAGGACAGACGAATATAAGATAGTGATAAACAAAGAGTAGCAAGTCTCTTTTTAACTTGGTCTCTGTGGAAGAGAGATGTCAGTGTGTGTCAGTCCGCTCCACTAACCAGCCTGTAGCAGCACAAACAGATCTGTGCCTCCTTCCCTCTCACACTTTAGTGCCTTCTCCTCCTAGTGCTCTCGCTCACTCCCACACCATCTCCATCTACTTTCTCTCTTCATATCTTTGTGTGATAGCTTTTCTGCCTCAGCAGAGAGCAGCAGAAACACTCCACGGCTCAAGGGGAACTGCAAGACTAAGTAGAAGACAGAGCGGCGGTCCAGTCATCTCTAAAAGGCGGAGAATGTAGCACAGGTCTCCTCCCGATCACACTACGGGTGAGTGAGACGGCTCCGGAGCAGGGCCCTAAAGGCAGCCGGCCAGCACACAACTCTTCAAACACCCAAGGGATAAAATCTTCAAATCCCCTGGAAATGTCAAGCACGTTTGAGGAAATGTCAGTCGAGCTGTGAACACATGCGGACCCACTGCATCCACATACAAAAGCCTGGCAACCAAAACAGTGAGTGGAGCAGGGCAGGCACATCCCATGGGCTTATCTTCAGCCAATCAAGAATAATCAGTATGTGTGGTATTTATGAAACTGGGGAAGAAATAATCTATGCCGTTTTTTAATTCTGTGCAGTTGTCCTCCCTGTGTTACAGTGGGTTTCCTCTGGGTACTCTGACTTCCTCCCACCAATTAAAGAATTCATGTTAGAAGAATTGGTCAATCTCAAATGCATCCACGTGCAGAAAGAAATAGAAATAAAACAAAATGCCCACAAATTTAGTTTATTGATATACACTTTTCATAAAATTTAGTAAATGAATAGTATTACCTGTCATCTCAAGAGATCTAACTAAAATTACTGACATCGCCCTGTGTTGTCATCGATTGCTCCTCACCCACGCTCACTAACTTATCGACAAGCTCAAGTGTATTTCCTGTCTGGACTGTCAGCAGTGTTTATGGATGGCCGTGCCCCCTGGTGACACTCTCCCGCTCACCCGCCTTGTGGTTATTGACGTGGGCTTTTCTTTCTGACTTGTCTTCCTCCTTAATGAATCTGTAAGATAGAGCTGCAGGTGTTGAGTGGGGAGTAACAACTGACATGTGTAGCTGTGGTGTTTGTCCTTCGTTAGGTGAAATTATTTCGGAGGATGAAGGTGCTACTAATCTGTCAAAGGTATTAGATATTTTAAAGTTAAATGTGAGTAGAATGTGTAAATCACAAAGGATATACAGTATTTGTGTCTATTTCTTTGCAAATGGAACAGCTGTGGCTGTAGTACAGCTTGACATTCAGTAACTGTAAGGATGGCAGGCCAATTCCCACTCTAATCACTGCATACTACTGCTCTGTCCTTGAGCAACACTAGATACTTAAACCATGTTAAATGTGTTAGTGGGAATGGTGTGTTTGGTGGTAGTTGGCATGGTCATAGGAGCGGTATGGCTGCCATGCCTCTGTCAGTCAGGTCAGCAGTGGTCTTAGAGGTCACCACCATCTGTGGTGCGGGGTAAATGAATAATGGACGATTGTAAAGTACTTTTGGTTTACTGTAAAGCGCTATATAAATGGAAGTCATTATTAAATGATAGGCCTTTCATTTCCCTGTAGACATCTTCACTGTGTGATTGGTGAGGTTGTGCACAGCATGTGTTTTTCGTCTCCACAGACGTTCTTTGTCCTGTGGCATCATCCATTACTAACTTCCTCCAAACCGATTAGAAGAGATAATGCTGAACTGTGGAATTAACCTCAATTAGCACTACCCGAGTAGATCTTTCTCATTTCACCTCCTGACACCTGCACTGCCTTGTGCATGTCCCTGCTTCTGCACTGTTTAAGATTCATTAACCTAAGTGAGTGGAAAAACTCACACGCCCAAATGCTCAAGTTACATAGACTCACAAGACACTTTATTAGGTAGACCTTGTCCCAGTGTGGTTTTCTACCCACTTGCTTAATATGTTGTTGTCTTGTAAATTCAATTATAGTCTTCTGCAGACACTGAAGCAACACTCATTTCTCTACCTTGTTCCAACAACTATGTACATCATGTCAAAACGAGGGATGCACCGATACCAAAACTGCATCCAATATTGTTTCCAATCCTCTCTAGTTTAAAGTGACTGAAATCAACTTTTTTCCCCATTCTACTGCATGGTTTGAAGTTCAGTGGCCTTGCCTTGAACAGAAATGCATGACTTAATCTATTGACTAATTGACTTAAGTGAAGCTATTTGATTTCATGAACAAAATATGTTTACCTAATAAAGTGGCCACTAAGGAATTGTCAAAATTAATTCTGTAGTGAAGGTTGGGCTAACTTGACACTCGTTTGTGATGTAATGTCAATTTATTTTATTTTTTTGTTATTTTTAAAGATTTGTTTTCTTCTCATATTTGTTTGGGATTTAACTTGAAAAATATACTCTAAATGAAAGTGCACAGACTAAATCCTGGTACAGTAGTGGGATAAGTGTGAGAGCTTAGGAGAGGTGGATCTGTAGCTTGAACAAAAGGATTGAGTGTATTGTTAAGTGAAGTCTTTTTAAATGGTTTTTAACTACTGGCAGCTGTCTAGGACTGAAGTGATGGCAGGTGGGCAGGTCAAAGGGAGAGGCTGTTAAAGCAAACTTTTAACCAAATGTCCCCTGTGACCAGCAGCAGGTGGATTTCTATGTAGTCAAAGCACTTGACAGTTTTTGCTCATTGTCATTTTACTCCCTCTTTCTGTAGCTGTAGTGGCTGTGAGATGTGTTATCATATTCACAACCACCTGCATTTGTCCTTTCAAACTCAAAACCAATATGATCAATACTGTATACTTGATATATTGTGATATCATTTTTTGACTTCTCCATTTTTCTTGTGCAGTTATCAGAAGGGTAAGTGTGTTTTATTTTTAGCATCATGTTTTTTTTTTACCTACCAGGGTAGTAGTCTTAGTCTAGTCTGGAGTCCTCGGGGCCCTCCTCTGCTCTGTCGCACTGTGTCTTTGTCTCCAGCTGAGAGCTATGTATATTTCATATGCCCAAGGTGCCTTTTTGTTTTAAGATGTGCTGCACCTCCCCTGCCTGTCTCAGTGCTACTTGTCACAAGCGTCTTTGAAACTCCCCTATACTTAACTATCTCTCCTCTATGACAGGCCGTGGTCAGCTCCATCTCCTCCATACTCTACCATCTTTTTCTGTAGTGCACATCCAAACACAACCGAGCTGTCAGAAAAACTCTTCTTCCCCGTGTCTTTGATCCTGCCTGTCTATCCGTCTGCTCGTAGCCAGCGCCTCATTCCAGGGAAAGGACAGTGCTGCCTGCAACCCTTTTAGGTGTTGTCTTTTTATAGCTGATGTGTGACAGCGGGCTAAAAATGGCTGCGACGTGAATGGAGATAGATCAGATGTTAATTGCTATATTTGCAGAATGGGTGTCATTTGATTGTGTCACAGCTGCAATTCATTACTCCTGCATTGTTTGCCACGAATAGTTGACTTATAACATACTATAAGATTCTGATTGTTTGTTTTGATCTTGAGATGCAATGATGAGAAAATTCTAGGCAGATACCAACCTTCCAGTTACCAGTTTGACTGATATTGATATTGTGTCTTTTTCTGTAAATTCAAGGAAATTAAGAAATTGTCATGGAAAAACTGCTTATACATAACATAAAAAATAAATAAAGTGAGGCTTTTTGTATCACATTTTCTTTCCCTATGTGTTTCTAAACCTAAGTTCTCTGTTTTGCACAACAAGTTAACATTGGGCATCTGTTAGGCCGATAGCAGTCAATCTCCTCAATATTGTCAGATACAGATGTTGAGCCAATGTGCATCCCTAATTCAAACTTTATTGTTGTTTAATCAAAGAGAAATTTGGTCTATGGAATTGGGGCCACAGTTTTCTGTTTGTCATCTGTGAAGAAAAAAAAAGATGATGATGCCAAAATTACAAAGTTCATTTGTGATAGTTATTCTTGTATTTATTGTGCCTATGCTTTTCAGGTTGTTGTTGAAACGCCTACTGGACCCAGCAAGGAGGCCGATCCCATTTTAAGTCCACCTCAACCTACTGCTACGGACCTCACTCCTCCACGGTCCAGCTGGTCCGCCTCAGAGGCAGAGAAAAGTGACCGTCCACTCTCCAGTGAGTAACTCAGTACTCAGTCAGACTCTAAGAAAATAATGTTCTTTCTTATTCACTTTGCGACATCTTACCTCAGCTTCCTGTTTGTTGCCCTTTGACCTTTTGCTGTTTGACAATTGAGGAAGTGAAAGGATAAGAAAAGACCCAAGGCTGCTCATAAACCACAGTGTTGTTTTTTTCAGCTGTCATATTTGTACTTTTGTAACTCACAACAATTCTCCACTTTTCTATTGCTCTGTTGATCTGTTTTGCTTTTCATTTCTGCATTGACAATGACCTTCTCACACATGAATTCATCGCGTGACATTTCCATGAGCTTTAGAGCTGCACTATAAGACCAGAGGAGATAATAATGATTTCCCTGTGCTTTGTTTTGCAAATGCTTCTTCCTCTTCATTGTTTAATAGCAACGGCTCTTTCGTCTTTGCAAACACACACACACACACACACATTCTTGCATAAACTTCCATTCATTGTAGTGCATACATGCTGGCAAACTTCCTCCTTGCATTGTCAAAGTTTAATGATGAATAAGCTGCGTGTACAGGCGGTGGCGACAAACAGTAATAATTATGAAGAAAGGCAGAGAGATGAAGTGGAAGATGTCAGGATGAAGCCGACACACAGGCAAAAAATGTACAAGTGACATGCATGAGTGTGCCCCCAGGGAGGCTATCTTCGCTGTGAGTTTTGAAGCTTACAGCATTTATGTAAAAAGTGCTACTGTCAGCTCTTATCAGTGTATATAAACTGCCTTTTTGCACCGTATTTACTACCTTCGGGTTTAGTATTTTTTTCACCTGCTTTTGGCTCTTATGTACAGTATATCATTTATCATTTATTTTTTTACTGCTCAGGTGTTTTTGTTTTTCTCTAAGGCTATTGCTACTTTGCCGTGAGGCCCCTCGTTTACCAAGCCTCATTTTAACACACTCATGCATACAACTCAACCACAACACACTGACAACCTCCAATAAATGTATATCGTAACAGCTTTTCATGAGTTGTTTAACTGCTCTCCATCATGTGCTCTGACATGACATGGACCATGTCCTCTGCTCAGGCTAGGTGCGTGACACAGGACGTGCTTATGGGTTTCAAACATAAAAATGAGTTTAGAGACAGTCAGACCATCATCATAATATTCTATATGAACCTATACGAGAAAGACATACAACAGGCGGACTGATGACTATAGACTGATAAAGGTATAGTGTATGGTAACCTGTGCTACCTGCTGAGTGTCAAATGTGCATGAATGAATTTTTATCAGGTTAATGGCCAGCTCTAAATATTACTTTGACTGGGGGTGCAGAAGATTGGCATAGCCTATGTGATCAGTGCAAATCTCTCAAAGTCAGTTATACTGTATTTGCTATTGTGTCACTTTGATTATGTTTTTGTTGGTATTTGCCTGCCTGAATCAACTGCAAACAGAGTGTGTTTTACTGTAGTAGCACAGCTGGCTATTATTGGGTAACATGTTAGAATTGCATGCTTTGGCAGCGAGCCAGTTCAGTACGATTACAATTACTTGTCAAAGAGAGCATTAGAGGAGGTTTTGGCTCTGTTACAAAAGAGAGCCACAATAGGCGCCATGAGCTGTTGATGTAGATACTATAATCTCTTTTTTATAGATTCTTCTTATGTTTTTATTTATTTTTGCAAGATTATGGCTAGGCTAAATATCAAGTATAAAAAAAAACAATAGCTGCCCTTTCTCAGGTGATGATTGGGTGTAATGTAGAGGCAGCATATGGCTGAAAGATGACAGTGGAGGTTGCAGTAAAGTGTGTTGGCAGACAGGAGTTTACCAGGAGGCTTGAAAAGTGAATGCCAGTGCTCACTAACCCCCTTAGTTCTCTCTTTGCTTTTCCTTTGTCCCCCTCAGCATGGAGAGCAAGAGGGTGGGCCAACGTCACATGACAGAGACAAGCTTGCCACAGCTCCCATGAAGCACAACAGATGGAAGTGTGTGTGCTTGCGTGCTTGTGTGCAAATGTGAGTGTTTATGTGGTGAAAATGCCTCTGGAGACCCGGGTGCACTCTCTTGGCAGCACTACATTTGGCAGAGCGCCACCCCACTGCCCTCTTTTTCCAGCCCAGCAGAAGGGGCACTGAGGTGTGTGTGTTAAGTGAGGGTAGCTATTATCAACAAACAACTATTAATTAATAGTGCTCCTATTGTCTGCATCATTATATCCTGTCTTTGGAGTGAAGTGGGCTGGATGGTCTTTGTGCGTGCGTTTGTCTCCACGTCCATCTATTTGAGCAGTTTACTAATGATTACAGGATTTCGGGAGAAACAGGCCTCTGTTCGTCAGTGTGGCGCCAGTCCTGGCGAGCTACAGGGAATTAGTTTGGAGACAGTGGGTTTGGCCATGTTACCACAGTGATTAGCTGCTCACAGGGTGGGCATGGGGTTATGCACTCACTCAATCACTCTCTGTGTATGTAACCTGTTTGTTTGTGTGCTTGTGTTAGGGAGCATTTGACTCAGGGTTTTCTCTGGTCACACTGGCCTTATTGTGCAGTCACTACTGGTTGATTTGAACACTGTCCAACACATTCCAGTCTGAGAAAGACTGAAGAACGAGCTGTTAAACCCTCTTCATTCTCTCCTCTTCCCCCGGATGGCTTTGATTTAGTGGCTGTGGTTTTCCACCCAGGCCTGTGGAGCCAGAAAGACTTAGAGGGAGACCTATAGATTCACAGCCAGTGGAGCACGTCATTACTTGGCCATAGCTCATCAGCAGATACATCAGCAGACTGCAGCTCTAATAGATGTGAGCTGTCGCCATTCAGGAAGTAATAAACCTCTCCTTATTACAACACTTTAATTATTTTCTTCTGACGACAGAGGACGACAACAACAGTGGGCATCTATGAGGGAACTAACATACGTATGTGTGAGGATGTGGATGGAAAGTACAGTATAAATTTGCTCCATTTGGGCTAAACAAGGATGTCTTATTAATGGCTTGTGTAAAGTTACCCCTGACGCTCTGAGGTTACAGACGTGGTTTTGCAATACAACTGACAACATGACCATTAATGATGACCTTTTGACTTTACAGTTACACGGAAACAGGTGTTGCATTGAGATTAGGCTTGGACTGAGAAATTATGTGGTTTCCTTTAAGTTGGTTTTACAAAGAAAAAACTCAAATACTACAGTCTTTTGCACTTAGTAAATCAGATAAGAAACATTTTACCAATGAATCCCACTTTTGTGTCATGTTTTTCTACTTCCCTGTTTTTATCCCCCCATCTGCAGTCTCATGACTTCAATCATCACTGGTTTTGTCAGCCTTCTTGTCTCCACGCCTGACTTTTTTCCCCTTTCTTCTTGCTCTTCGATCCCTCTGCTTTGTTTTCAAACTGTTCTCCAATGCCTGGCCTCTTGGCTGAGGCTAAGTGCTTTTTGCTGTCTCGCTGCAGGTGGGACTGTAATAAAGCTTGTCAGTGGAAGTTATGGGTCACACAGTCACATGGTGCCTTCCCCCAGTCACTCTTCTGTGTCACTCTCACCAAAACACCTCTCCTTCTTCTTCAAGAGCTCCACAAATTACATTTTCTGTTTTTTGTCCTGCTTTCACTCCAGATTGGGCCCCTCATATTTTTACCTGTTTTATAAAAGACAGAAAGATAATGAAGAGAACCCACAACAGGCTTCGCACTTGATAATATTTCACAGTCCATGTAAATCTGCAGGTGAGCGTGTATTGTTTGCTCTGCATCTAATCAGTGCCTCTGTTTAAACAAGCCAGCTAAATAAAAATAACCTAAATTGAATGTTTTTCAGTGCTGTTAGTTGCCACTGAATGTCTCTTCACAATAGGAGAAAGCCCATTCTTTTGTAGTTTTTTTGTGGGGTGTGTTTTACAAGCTCTAACCACATGATGGCATTAGTGAGCTCATAATTTGAAGGAACCCTTCTGTTTTGAGTCCCACAAGCCTCTCTCACTTACAGTTAGTCCAGACTTGTGTAAGGTGACAGTGAGCAGTGAATTATTTAGTCTTTGCCATGTTAATGGCTGACAGAGAACATGGTCTCTCTACTCCTCTGCCGGCCCATTACCAGAATACTCTCTTTCACTTTCACTCTGTCCTCCTTTCTTTTGCCTTTCTAATGTTGTTTGTGGTGTTTCTAAATGACAAAAAAAAATCAAAGATTGATTATTGTACTATAGTTGGAAGGTCTATTGACAGACAGTAAATATGATCTACTGTAAGCAATGATTGTCTTAATTCTATGGTACTGTAAACCATTAGGATGTATGCACACTTTATTTATTTTATGAGTATTAGATGATTTTGAAGTCTGACTTTAACAAACTGCAGCAGCTAGACTATATGTATGCACTCTATGTGTGCCAGACTCAGTCAAGCACTATTAAAGCTATGATTGCCTCAGTGGAGTTCAGCACACTGTGTTTGACGTGGGTGAGGAATAATATGACCCTAACACTAATGTAATCACAAGCACTAAACAAATTAAAGCTTTGCAGTCTTCCCCTGTTAATCTATACCTCTCAGCTGGTTTCTTGCAGCATATTTTGCAGTTTATTTGTTTTTGTGGCTTTATTTTCTGATACAATCACAGGTTTTTGGGGAGGGGGCGACCAACACAGAACTCCAGAGGTGCGGGGGTCTGGTCAGGCTCAAGGCAGCTCAGGAGGGATTGGCAGTGATGTGCGCTGGGTGAGACTGTAGCCCATGAATCCACAGCTGCCTGTTTGGCTCCAGTCTGGCTGACACAGTCCAGCTGGGTGTGCACCATCCATCTCCCAGCCTCTCCTATCGCTGGCCGAGCATCTGTCTGTCACCTTAGTGTGCTCAAATTCTTCATCCTCATTACTTTTAGCACCATTTCACACTGGAGTTATTAAAGTTGTCTGATTCCAAATCACTGAACAGAATCATAACAGTTAGTTTGATGTCATTTTAGAAGCTTAGTCAAATCTGAGTTCACGTGCATACGTTTGAATATTATGTTTTTACTGTTTTGTGTGGCACATAAACAGTAAATGAGTGCAATGAACCATAGAAATGTTATCTTTGCCTAAGGCCTGCTAAATTAAACACCCAATGTGATAACTGTGTTTAAAAACATTAATCTAATGAAATATACAACTACCACAAATGTGAGATGATTTAAAAAAAATGTTAATGCAGTACCTTTTTAATACTAGATCACTTCAACATTATTTATGATAAGCTGCTGATGTGTTTTACAGTATTAAAAAATGGGCAATAGGACGAAAATGTAAATTACAATCTATCTGTTTCCGTGTGGTAAGACGATTATTCAAAACAGAAAACATTTGGGTCCAAATATTGTATACAAATCTGTAAATCATGTCTTCGTAGTCAAGGGGAAATTCATATAAACAAAATGTATAAGGCTATAAAAATTGTAGATTACCTTTATCAGACCTGGAATTCAAAGGACATTAACTGTGGTACTGAATATGTTTTTATTCCTCAGTACTTCTTGTGTGTTGAGTATTATGTTAATGCTTTTTCCCAGCTGCTTGTTTTCTGGCTTATCACACAATGTGGCCCTTCTCTGTTTCAGTCTATAAGCCTGTCCTTGTCAAACACTCTCACACAGACACAGTCACATCCAGGACCCTTGAAGCAGGGTCAGGATTGAGGCATGCTGCTAATTACCCGGCAGTGGTTGTTGCCACGATGTGATGGTAGGGTGTAATTAATTAGGTGGCATTCGCACAGTGGGAGTAAAAAGCACAAGAGCGAGGGACTGGGGGGAGTGAGCACGAAATACCAGCTATCAGTGGTGCTTTTATCCTCTGAGCTTAGATGAGTTCTCCCTTAATGAGAACGAATGAGATGCTCCCAACCGGGGAAGAAAGCAGTTTATGCTTTACATGTTCGCTCTGCCTCTCCTCTGCTTGTCGATCTGTCACTGCCTTGTTCCCTTTTCATCTGTCTTTCACATCTAGGCTAATGCTAGCGGGGGGCCAGGCAAGTTGGAGGCAGCAGCCATAGATCTCCTGCTACAGTAGAGTAAAAACAGCTTAAGGGGGCGGGCATGTCCAGACAACGCTTCCCAGTGACTGACATATTGTATAGAAGAGAGTTGTTTGCATTGTTCCGAGCATTCAGAGGTTTTTGCGGATACCATGTTGTGTTGTGTACATGTGTGTTAGTGAAATACAAGTGTGGAGAGAATAGAGATAGATGGAGAAGACTTCAAAATGGTGGCAGGGGCAAGAGGTGCACAAACACTCAAGGCTCTATTGATTCTCTTCTTGGTTAAACGCTGACTCCTTGACCCCATTTTCAAGTACCTCAGCGAGTTTGTGCAATCTAGTGGGTGCTGGTATAGTCAAAGCAAAGCCGAGAGAATCAAAGATGAGTGTTGCTAATTTTAGAAACATATGCATTTTGGAGTATAATGTGTGTTAAAAATGGTAATAAATTAGTGACAGAGCCACTGTGGCCATCATAACTACTGTTATTTAAAATATTCACTATAGACACAGTTTAGTTTAAGAGCTTTTAATAAATTGCATTAAATGGAGATTTGTCAAATATTTAGAAATAATGTGTTTCTATTTTGGTTACTTAATATTCTTGAAAACTATAATCAAAGTTACAAAAATGTTTATTAACTAGACCCAGGCTGTCGTAAACGACAGCAAATGTATATCGGCGAAACACCCCATGCGTCTGCGTCAACTGCTATAAGACCGACTGCCTTATGGCGGAGGAGGTGGTGGAAGTGTGCCTGCCATTCTGCGCCTACTGCCTCTTCTGACCACCACAATCATACAGGCACA
>JAVQKG010028045.1:0-12239 GCA_036025885.1 Hypseleotris bucephala
GTTTTGCCTTAAAGTGTTTCTTCATTCAACAAATATGACCTTTCCGTTACATTCACTCTATAGTCATTTTCTTTGTATAAAAATGGCAAATGTTACAATAAAAATACAGGACAATATAAACATTTGACTTATTCTGACACAACTAGCTCATCCTCCAAGGATTAGCCAAAACACATTCTCAGAAAATGATCCATTGTATAGTAAATGATAGTGCATCAAATTCCCCCTGAACCAGAAATACAGACACAAGAATCTAATCAAGTAGCCTTTTAAACATGATATTAAATATCATTCATCTACATGAGAGTCTTTTTCTGGTAGCAGATTAGTCTGCAGTCTTTCAGATACACCAAAATAATACAGCTCTTTACCATACTGCTTGTTTATTTCTCACTCAACACAGCCACACAGTTACAATCTAAGGCACTGCTCCACTACCCTCTTAACTCTTCATTTACAATTTGGCTTTTGATGTCAGTGCAGCTCAAGTGTAGCTGAACACCGTACACATTTCACTGCACATTTATACTGTCTTTATTTGGTTCAGAGCCTAATGGAATTGAAAATCCTTTGGATTCTCAAATGTTTCAATATTTTGGAAAGACAACAATGAACCTCAAGTTAAATTTCAGTGGTCTGACATTCAAGGCCACAAAACCATGTTTTAAAATTAAAATAAGAAACAATAATATTATCAAGTAGTTTCTCACTTATTTCCCAAACTATGTTGAAAAACATATACATGAAAAAGTTTTACATTAGAAGCAAAATACATGGGGGTTGAATGATATGAATATAAATACATTAGCTTAAAGCCTACATTTTATCTCTCATTTTTGTCATAAAATGATCCCTGGTTTAACCACATTGGAAGACCTATACAACACACTTTTAAAAGCTTAGAGCTTTCTTCCGACCTCACAGTCAAATGTACATGCAGTCCAAATTATTTTTTAATTTTTTAAATTAAAAAATAAACATGTAAAAATATATTTGCCCATATTTACCGTATTTACTAAACCAAAGTCTGAGCCTTTGCTTCAGTAATGCTACAGTTAAACGTCACCAATATCATAGCAGCTCCATCCCAACCTTTTATAGTGGAGATCACTTTTTTACTAAAGAGATCCTGTAAAGTTATTTTCTGTGCAATTTATCTTCCATCTTGTGCATGGCCATCGTGAAGATTTGCCCCTATACATGACACATCAAACAACTACAAAACTAAATTGTCTGACTTTTTGATAAGTCGCAGAGTACAAATGCAAGGTGCCTCAAAAAAATCATGTAAATATGAAAAAATGAAAAGGAGAGCTGGGTGGATGTAAAATGTTCATAAAAAAACAATGGTGAACAGGTGCTCTTTGGAAAAGTGGGATATATTATAAATTCAGTTTATACAAAATATGTTGTCTCTGAAGTGAAGAGATGGCGATGCATATGTGAACAGCTTAAGACAACAAAGATACTAGGCACTCTGTATATTAAAAAGCCTTTATTTGACAATGGCTTTCATTTAAAAGAACTTACGCACCAACGCATTTCGGCTGCTGACAGCCTTCTTCAGGATGCAAGGACAAACAGGTGGAGGGTGATCAGGTACCTCATTATATAAAGGAGGGACCAATTAACGACTCTAGCCAAAAATACAATAATACATTTCTTTTCATTATGTACATTATGAAAAGAGTTGAAAACACAAATCAACCTTGACAAGTAGAAATTGACAGAGAATGTATGTTTGAATGTATGCACACCTACAAAACGACTTGTCTACATCAACCCTATTTGTATCAAACAACCAGAACTATAACAAGATCAACAAGCATATCTTCCAAGGAATGGTAATCCCTTAGATTAGGAGGTACCTGATCAGCCTTCACCTGTTTGTCCTTGCATCCTGAAGAAGGCTGTCAGCAGCTGAAACGCGTTGGTGCATACGTTCTTTTAAATGAAAGCCATTGTCAAATAAAAACTTTTTAATATACAGAGTGCCTTGGATCTTTGTTGTCTTAAGCTGTTCACATATGCATTGCCATCTCTTCACTTCGGAGACAACATATTTTGTATAAACTGAATCATGTAAATATGCTGTAGTTTGTTAGTACCCTCTGATCAATTACTTTGACAGATTAAAAAAGTAAAGTTCTAATGTTTTGGAAAATTGACTAAAAAGTGGACCTCCTTTGTGAATGTGCTTTTGCCAAATTAACCTCATGAAATTGGAGAGAGTGTGTGAATGAATGGTTAGTAGATATAGTTTCTCACTGCCCACTTTTTGTATTCCCAAATTTAGAGTCCCATTTTTTGTCAGGGTAACCTGGTGGAATTGTCTTCAAATTTTACAAAATGCAATAGGCCAGTAGAACTACTATATACTGTTACTATTAATTGAATCCATCATTTATTCCCTCTCTCCTAGTCTTACTCAGAGAAAAAAAATAATTTTGCCAATCACACACTCCCATTTATCAGGTGAAACAGTGCTTCTCTTCTTATATAACTTAGCGTAGTGCACCTCCTATCACTGCTACGTACAGTATCTTGACTCTCGTGCTCTAAGAGCACATTTTAAAATATATATATATTTTTTTCCATCAGTTCACAAATCCTAAGATACACCTCTTCTCTAGTGGACGAGGTTGAGGTCAGATCCCAGTCAAATATGAAACATAGTCCTGTCGATGTGTTACTGCTGCAGTGGATGAATAGGCGACAAGCGTCTTAACCCGTTGTTGGTTTGTGGCTTAGGTGTTTTTCTTTTTGACTGTCTGTTTATTGTCCTTATGCATGCAAGCCTGTTTTTTACTGTATGTTTTTGTCCATATCTCCTTTATCTCAGTCTCTCTGGATTTTCAAAGGAGTTTTTTTAAAAGTGAAAAGCCGGTAATACATCGTCAGACAGTGTTGCTGTTGCTGCAGACATGAGAAGCACACAAATTGTGTCCATATGTTGAGGAGTGGTAAGAAGCAGTCACAGGCATGAAAATCATTATTTAATCTTTATTTATTTTATTAGTATTATGTTCTGCTATATATCCCTTTAATGTATAGCAGAACATAATAGAGAAATATGTGTTTTGATTGACCCTGTATTTTATGTCATGCCTGTGTCAACTTTTACAGTCAAAGTTATTTTATAGTTTTGAGTAACTGTATGCATGCATGTTTTTAACAAAACATATATATTAGGTTCCCAAGCGCTGACTAGTTTCAATGAAGGAAGCACAGAGGAGAAAAGAGTGATAGAGTGATAGTGGAGATGTTAAGATCAAGCTAAAAGAAATGTAGATTAAAACGCTCAGGGGATTTACTGTCCATTCACTCTCAGACTTTGCCCAAAGCCCCCCACTTCCTGTTCAGGTGGTATATCTCCACAAGAACCAGCCTCAGCACCTGTGACCATGGTGGTCACCCCATTGGCTTCATCTGTAGCAGCTTCCTCCTCCTCTTCATCATGTTCCTCATGAATTATTCCATTGGCTTCAGCTTCTGCTTCAGCTTGAGCTGCTCCGGAGTGGGGACTACCCTCTGTGTGAGTGCTGTGAGTCCTGTGAGGGTCTTTACGTTCAGCGTACAACCTTTGCTCTAGCGTTTTGAAGTCAGCGTCAAAGGGGAGTGGTACACTTTGTTGAGATGCCCCTATAGCGAGGCTGAGGCCCATAGCGGTGGTCATGCCCATTCCAGCACGGTACACCTCCATGCCATCAGGAAGCATGGACTTGATCTTAGGCAGCCAGCGTTTACGCACACGCCTCGCATTTGTGCACATGTCAGCAGCAATCACATTCATTTCACTCTCTTTGAAGTTCGGATTGAAATTCTGACAGTAGACTGTAAAAAAAGCAGAAATGTAGAGTTTTAGTATTCTTATAATTTTCCTATTAGTTATTATCACTATAGTGTTGGATTAGATATAATGACAGAATACACCTACGTTTGACAGCGTTGAGGACTCTGCTGTCCAGGGGTTTTCTACTTGGGTCACTGGTAGATGAACGGATACCTGTCCCACAGCTATTGGCCAAAGTGTTTCTGTAGGAATACAAAGTGAACACCAGGGGGCAGGAGTGAACAACAGGCACATACAGTACAGTACATAATCAGACAGTACCCTGATGCACAACATGGCCACAGATGGAGTGTGAAAGTGTTTTTGTCACAGCAGCAGTAGCCACACACAACTCAAAGTGTGCTTTAAAGAACAATACAATAAAACAATAGACATGATCTGAGCTCACCTATCAAAGAAAGTAGCCAGCAGACGACGAAGGAGGACTTTGTGTTTGATGCCAGCACACAGATGGCAGTTCATCAGCTGGCCACGAGTCATGAATACTTGTGTACCTTTAAAAAATATCATATTTAGATTTGTTTATCATAAAAACATACATTTAACATAATATGAGATATGAAGGCATTTTACAACAATAATCACTTCATATGTCAGTTGTGTATACATATGCTTACCAGCAGAGCTGGATCTAACCTCTCTGGGGCCCTAAGCAAATATAAGCTTGGGGGCCCAACAACCAATTATTTAGTATATTGCATTTTAAAAACAATGCTGGTAGTGTTCCATTCAAAATGTTCTAAGAACTATTACATGTAACTATTATTGATTTATTAGCAGTTATTTTTTACTGGTAATAGTAGCTTACTATTTTATGTCATTGCAGTCAAATATGTAAATAATTTACACTGTATATTAACTCTTCCCACAGTTTGAGAACCACTCCACTAAAGTAACTAGCACCTGCCTTTAACAGTGATCAGCTTCAGCATCAGCCCATGTAAGTGTTAAACACT
Organism: Hypseleotris bucephala; assembly: GCA_036025885.1. NCBI lineage: Eukaryota > Metazoa > Chordata > Actinopteri > Gobiiformes > Eleotridae > Hypseleotris > Hypseleotris bucephala. The sequence continues at coordinate 4,810 of JAVQKG010028045.1, forward strand.
AGTGTTCTGAAATTAGCCAATTAAATTCATAGAACCGTAGTTACAACTGTAACCTAAAGGCACACGTCTCACGCTGCCTCTGCAAAAATCCACAGCCCCACGAGACAAATACAGCCACTTTTCTCACTTCTACTGAAGTCACTACAGTCCACATGTCTGGGACTCAGGACGTGCGCGGGGCCCCGGTTACCTTTGATACCCACAGATTGACAGATGACAGAAGTGACCACAGTAGCGAGGCATTACATCTTGAGAGAGGTGGGGCCCTACCGCAGCGCAGGGCCCTATGCAAGTTGCGTAGTGTGCGTATAGAAAGATCCGGCTCTGCTTACCAGCCACTAGTTCCAGCTTCTCTCCAGGGTCACCCTCCGTGTACAGCTTGGGGTGGCAGCGGTAGCCGATTTGGCTGATGAGGCTGGCCGGCAAAGCCACCAGGTCCCTGCGGATTAGGACACAGTTACGGTTGTCCAAAGCCAAGGGCAACGCAGCCATCTCAGGCTTGTCCTGGACTGAGGAAGAGAAGGAGGAGAGGTGTTAGAACAAGGAGACATAAAGGTTAAATATATAAGTAAATACAAATAATCAATCAGAACCCAGACTTCTCTTTTAAAACAAGCCCATTAATTAGTAAAACAGGTTGGAATTATCGCAACACTTTTTGTGTTTCATGAATGTTTTAGAGCATTGCAGATGTATCCCAGAAAAGTCATGGTGCTGCATCAGCAGATAGAGTTTAGGAGGGGACAAATGTGAGGCTGTTTCACACACCAAACAGAAACAAAGTTTTTCAGACACTGCATATTTGATGATAACATGCTCAAAGATCAAATCTTAGTCATATACTCCATGTGCTAAGGTAAAGAGATGAAGAGAGTATCCGAAATGCAGTAAATACATGACCCTTCTCACACACACACACACACACACACACACACAAGAGCTGCAATGGTTCTCAAATATTCCACAATGTCACCCTGGGGTGCTCTGAGTGATTGCAGATGGGGTGGATTTCATCAAAATCTGTAATTCTAGATTTTGACAAACTGGGGTGATACCTTGTGTCTAAAAAAAGGAAAGAGTGCTACAGCTAATACAGTATGTTTGCAGTGCTGAGGGGATGTATGGCACAATAAACCCAGCTGTTTGCTTCAGTGTGTGATAAGTTCCCCCACCATTACTCCAGGGTGTCTTTCTGTTTAGAGCCCATACACACCTCTCTATTTATGACCAACAGGATGCATGATTTACACTACATTTAATCATGTACTAACTGGGATGAAAAAAAATATCACAAGTTCTAAACTGACTTATGTAATCAATATGCAAGATAAAGTTCCCTTTTCATTTCCAAATAGGAGTAGATTTGAAGTAGTTGATATAGTGTGCAGAACTTACTGTTATAGGAGTTATTTGAACGTCCATAAAGGTGGTAAGGATCATCAGCTATCCCATCATAAGGCTCTTCTTCAAACTCCTCATCCTCGTTCTGGTAGGAGGTGGGACTGTCGGTGGTGGGCAGACTGGAGGCTCCAGGACTTGAACGTTCTGCTCCTCCTCCTCCAGCAGCTGCTCCATGGAGGAGGAAAGGGGACATCCCGGGAATGGCAGTTCCTCCTGCAGTGGAGTAGAAGAGAGAGCTGGCTCTGGCCAGGCGACTGCCCAGCTCTGAGGACATCTTGCTCTGTGTTGAGGGGACAGTTAGAGGAGTGGGCTCGCCTGCCTCTGTTTTAATTCTACGTTGTGTCAAAAGTAGAGATTGTGACCACCCGGTGGTGCCCATGAGGGAGGCCACAGTCAGACCATTGCCGTTATTGCAGGGACTCTGTGGTTCTGAACCTGTTTCTTCTAAGGAGCCGGCTGTTTGTGAGTCACAGTGAGGTGAATTAGCCTTATTAAACATAAGGTCCATACCCTTTTCAACTATATGTTGAATCTGGAGGTAGCCGGCTGTGTACATGACTACCAGCTGTTCACTAGCTGCCATGGTTAACTTCCCTGTGTAGCAGAAAGACAGGATCTGCTCAAAACAAGCAGGTGTGACGGAGGAAGGCAACTCAAACTGGGTCTTAGTTGAGCTACTGAAAAGGTCTCGAAAGTAGAGGCTACTGGCTGCCAAAACAGCTCGGTGGGCTTTAAAAGCCTGACCTGAGAGAGATAAACACAATTAAGATTTTTACACAATTTCCATTTTGTCACAACTACATTAGTAATGAATTCTTACCTTTGACCAGGATGGAGACATCACAGTAGTGTCCCAGCAGACGCTGCTCATTCAAAGAGCCCAGAACTGTGGCTCCAAAGTTGGGGATCTCTACATGGAGCAGCTGGGACATTTTGGATGCAGAGGAAAAGGAAGATGAGGCTTCAGAAGTTCACTGCAGACACTGCCGGTGAGTGAGGCATCTAAAAAAAAGCACGGATAGCGCACAGGTAAAGAGGCGGACAAAAACATGAAAAACTGCAAGAAAAACTAAACAAAGAAAACAGACAAACAAACAGAAAGAAGCAAAGTGAAACAAAAAAAATACAGGAAGAATGAAAGTTCTGCTGTAATGGGAAAACAAATAGTGTTGAGGCTGAAGTAAGGTGTGTGTGAAAGAGATAGATGTGCGGAGATAGTGGGTGAGAGAGTGGGACCAGGAGAAAGGAGGAGTCAACTCAGTCCACAGAAAAAATATCCGCCAATCCAAAGTCGTGATCATGAAGCTTGTTCATGAGAGCATTGTGAAACCTTATGGCAATGTTGTTTTGCATTACTTAAATTCCAAGAACCTTGGACTGCTTCCATGCGTTACACATAATGCACCAACAACAATACTGCCAAAGCAGGCACTTTTGTGACCTCTAAACTGGCCTTGATCAACAACTTTTCTTCCCAGTCAAGATACACTGTACACAACCAGCTTCTCTCAGAGCGCTGCTATTTTCTTTGATTATGCTGCCTGAACCTTAAAAACTCCACTTCTGTTGTTAAGACCTTTTGAGAACTTGAAAACCAAACACAACCACTCATGTGCATACCATATTTTTAGATAAACTTTGATTGTTCCTTTCTCAAGTTCTCCCAGCACTAACTCCCATAAAGACACATACAGTATACGCACTGGTTTCATTATTGAGCAATGCTGCAGAACAGTTTCCAGGAATACAAACTGAAAAAAATGTCACCGCCTCTCTCGCATAACCTCTCATGCTCTGTCTCACCCACTGCGCTCCATATAGACAGACATGCACTCTGGCACACTTACATAAAAGTGTGCACGTCGCCAAACACACACTATACACACTGCATAAGGGAAACCACTGTGTACTCATGCTCGCACTCACCTGGAGAATCCAACAAAATAACCAAAAAAAAAAAAAAGAAAAACTTGGCAAAACACACTTTGTCAGCCACCATGCACAGTGCTGCTATACCAGACATATCTGACCTGTGTGAGCTAGCCAAGTCTCCTCGCTCCCTCACACATCAGCCAGAAGTCAGGACGAAACGGGACACAAGAAGAAGAACCAGCAGCAGAGTTATAGACGCACGGACAGCTTTTTGATTTGAAGTGTCATTCCCCGTCTCAACACTAAGTCTGAGGTTGTCTGTCTCTAACTCCAGTTTCTCTCTTATCTTCTATCAGGCTGTCTTCTGATGCCCCATTCTATGCGCTGGCTGTGTCCTCTCTCCAATCTGCCTCCCTGTGCCATTACCTCTTCGCTTTCTCTCCCCTCGCTCTATTCTCCAAGGGTTGAATTCAACAAGTGCTGCTGTATTGGGTGTGCGTATATGTGTGTATGTGTGTAGTCTATGTAAGTGTGTTGGGGGGAGAGAAAGAGCCTAGCAGAGCGAATCAATGATAAAAGAAGTGGGAGGCTGAGTGTGTGTGTGTGCATGTGTCGGGCGCGCGTGTGTGTCTGATCAATGCAGTATCTATACGTCGCAGGGAGTGGGAGGGTGGAGAAAAACACAGGCTACAGTTACAGACAGAGACGGGGTGAGCGAGAGAGCCGGCGAGGGAGGGAGGGAGGAGTTGAGACACAGAGAAAGTCATTTGAGGACAGGACGAGTAGAGAAAGACAATTAGGTTTAGAACAACTTCTGCCACTTTGGCCCCTATAGTTGTGTACAGCAAGATGATAGGGGGACAGAAGACAAAATGTAGGGAAAAAAAGCGTGTACATTGTTCATAAAATAAATTAAATAGAGAAACTTCATCAATTTCATTTTGACGCAAGCTCCAAAGACAATGCGTGATGTCCTTTGCTAAAATTTTTGCACCCACAATAGTCCAATCCTTACAATAAAACTTCACACTTCTTTTGTAAGATTTGGAAGACAATACTTAAAAAAAAACGAAAGAGAGAGATTGTAGTTTTTTTATGCAAGAAGTGTGGTGTGATTCATGCATAGGCACCTCATCCAAAACTCCTACACGACAAAGCAAGGATATTTCTTCACACAAACACTCTTTCCACACACAAATTGATAAATTAAATGATTAATTTACACCTCCATTTTGGCACCTCAGCATTTTCGAGAACACTGGTAGCTTTCTTTTCGAGCTTGTTATATGTGCGATGTGTCATATACTTGCAGGGCCTTTTAAAAACTAGCTTGATGTAAGTAGAGGAGGAAAGAGGCCAGATGTCACAGGCAGTAAAGGAGATGGAAACACAAAAAGCATTGAGTAACATACAGAGAACCTCTAGAAAGAAGTGCGTAGGATGATAGAAATGTATGATTGCAGTGACAGATGACTATATGAATATGTACAGTGTATTGTAAAGTAAAGCTGTATGCTAGAATAACACCCTGCCCTTTCTGGCCTCTAGATTTGGACTGGGGAAAATAATACTGAAATTGTATCACTTAACACAATCTTTCAAAAAAAAAATGCAAATAATCCCTTTCTCTATACACCCCTCCTTAGTACTTATCCAGACACGTTTTGGAGAAAGTTTGGAGCTCCCAAAACTTTGAGTCTTCAGTCAGAGTGGAAATGAAAGGGAGGATATCACAAAGCCTCGACTAGAATGAGTCAGACTTTACTTTAGAGAGCGCTGGTGCCCCTGCAGTGCGTGTTGTGAGCATAGTACATATAGGCACACATGAGCGAGCATGTACAAAGACTGGTGACACAAATCCACCCATAGACTGTAATGCGCATCCACGGTAGACACAGACACACCCACAGTACTATCTATCATGGTGCCCACTCAGCGACATATATGCTATTTCTGTCCGTCTGTCCTTCTTTGAACCCAGCAGAATGCCTTGTCTGTGCGTCCGTCCATCCTCACTCCAGTGTCCTCATACAACCTCCCTCTCCCCTCTCTACTCTCTCTCTCTATGCCTCCCGCCCTGCATACCACATACCCACTGTCTCACTGCCAATTAATGCACACAGGGCTGCATTGCAGTGAGGTTGGCGCGTGCCACAGCAGCAGAGCACAGTACAGAGTCTACAGACATGCATGTACGTGCCAGCCGGGCGGAGAGGGATAAGTGGAGGAGGGGAGACCAGAGAAGAGAGAGAGAGTAAAGGAGAGCGAGCAGCAAATGTGTCGAGTCAGGCAGACAGGACGGCTGTGCCACACTACCAATGTACACACAGTCTGTCCACCACCGCATGGCTGCTTCATGTGTATGTAAATGTGTGCGCAATAAACTAGGAAATAAATACAGCCCTGTTTATACATTGTAAAGATATTAAAGGCGGACATATTCACATAACACACACACATACACATACCTACGCCCACAACTTGAAACCCCATCCAGCCTGCATTAAATATAGACACACACACACATCCCTGATCTAAAATATAAGTCACTGTACTCCTTCTATCTCTTTCCCTGTTTGTTTGTTTGTGTGCGTTTACTTTACATGTTAAAGTTGTGTGGACATATGTGTGTACAGTAATCATGGTCGTACAATAGAAGTTAAGTGTGACTTTTGGCAGTGAGGACAAGAGGAAGGACAAGTGCTGGAGCAGTGAAGTGAGTTCAGGTATGAGATGCTCTGTGCTGATTGCTGTTGTCTAGTTCTTTGAAATGTGTTACCTTCATTTTAATCAAGGATTCGTACCTACGCATAGTGTTATTAACTGTAGCAGCAGGTCCAGGCATATTTGAATAATATTAAGAAATGAAATGATGCACCAGATGGCCATCACATAGACGCAAAACGCCACACAAAAATTCATACCTCTGGACATAATCACATAGTAAGTACATATTAAAAATAATAAATGGTAATGTTTTAGCTAGGTGCCTAAGTACAATATGTTAAAGTGTGACTGACCTTCTGGACTAGAGGTTTGCTCCAGCCACACACAAGTTCTAAACAATTCTACAAACTATCGGCTGTACAAGAGACAAAGGGCAAGAGAGAGGGAGAGTTCTCACAACTCTAACTATTGTAAGAATATGGGGGCATGTTTCTGAATGAGACCTAGGCCAATCCGAGTCTGCAGGGCCTGTGACATAGTAATGTACCACGGCCACCTCTTCACCAATAGGAACATGTATCTGTACAGTGGACACACACAAAACAATTGTTAGAGTTTAGCTCCATGTTAAGTTCAAAACAGAAGCAAAGTTATGAAAACCTGCAGTCATCTGATATTGAATTATATCCTATATGTTTATCTATCTCCAAATCAATGAATAAAACATATTTAACCTTGAAAGTAAAATGAGGTATAATTAAAAGTTATTGAAAAGTCTTTTCAGACGAGACAGAGCCCTGTAGGATGAACTGAGACTATAGAGACAGAGGCAGGAGAGAGCAGCCCTGCCTCCTGCTTATGTTGCGTCTATACAATCTCAATATGAACAGTCTCGCCGTTATAAATATTCAGATCCTGCGGTTGTTCTCATGTCTAAAGTGTACCAGACAACAGATTCTATCCACGTTGAGACGGCAACGCTCCCTGGCAACAGTTCTACCAATGGGGACAGAGCGGGCGTCTGTCAGAGTCTGTCTGTATCATTATGGGATGGCGAGAGAGAGAGAGTGTGAGAGAGAGAGGCTGCTGATCACTGCTCATAATGCAACATCATTCTCTGTGTACAGATCCCGCTGGGTGAAGTTGTCTGCGCACAGTCAGGATCAAAATCATTGTTTCTTAAAAAAAGAGAGAAAAATCCTCATGATTCACACAGTTATGTAACAAGCAGACAACTCTGAAATGAATTGTTGTGGGCTGAATATTGTCTGGTATCTTTCCACTTGTGTTCACTCAAGTTGCACCAAACAAAGTTTTAGTGGAACTAAAGGCTGCTGATGACAATAGCATAACAGTGTATTTATGTATGTATCGGTAATGTACTGTATGTATGTATACAGGTATGTATATATGTATGTATACATGTATACATGTAATATATGTATACATGTACTGTATGTATGTATATATATATATATATGTATGTATGT
>JAVQKG010028050.1:0-19862 GCA_036025885.1 Hypseleotris bucephala
TCATCATTCCATTAAAAACTTGAGTACATGCCTGAACAGGTTTTATAACAACTAAGATGGCTCATTCTCTGAACTATTCACAATCCATTGTATTCCAACAGATTTTTATGGATGAAACTCCATTAAGCAGTTGTCCTTTGTTAACAATGCTAAATAACACAAATGGTCACTTGAACATAATGCTGTGACCCAATACTTCTCTGACAGCAAGTCAAGTTAGATACATCTTTTGTACAGATTGGAAAGTGCAGATACTCACGTTCAGACTGCTCTGGAGTTAGGACTAGTACAGTGATTTGGGTTGAATCTGAAAGGTGTGAGCTGTCAGTTACAGTCAGCTTGAACTTGTATACCCCAGAGGTTAGATTTGATACAATGATCTGATCCTCAAAATTGGTTGTCTATATGACAAAGAAAGATGTAGTACAGATATTTTAACTCATACATTAAAGGCAGATGTACATTAAAATTTCAGTGTGCTACCTACCTCCATTATGGCATAGGGATATGGAGTCACCAGCGACCACTGATACGTTTTGATATCACCTTTGCTTTTTATGCCGTTCAGAGTCACACTGTCTTGAGGCTGAACAACAAGATCTGGACCACCATTGGCTATAGGTGGACGCTCAGCTTCATCTACGGGACACACACAATTCAAACAATTATGTTGGTAAAATACACACAAAAGTTGTAGTAACATTTTAATAGAAACCATTATCCTACTAAGAACATTAAAGCAGGGGGCTTGTGCCTCGACATGTGTGAACATGCTTATCTGTATGCTTCTGCCTAAATATGACCCACACACCTATGAGTGGGAAAAGTAGCCAATGAAAGACAGTCTCATCATTATTTTATTAGCCAAAAATAAAGTAAATTTAAGTTTAACTATGTGGTCTTTCAACAGTGATCATACAATTCATTAAAAACTTACTTGTAGGGACATCCAGTTGAAGATAGCTGTCATAAACACTATCCAATATGTAGTTGGTGAATCCTTTCTTTTTGACAAAGCTGCAGGCGTATTTCTGCTTATACAAACAGTCGAAGAGAAAGCAGGATTTGATCAGGCCCTCCTCAGCTTCTTTCTCCATAAAGGCGACATTGCACATAGGGGTTTTGCAGCAGGCAGACACACAGTCTTTGTAACTCGTTAGTTGAGGAGATGAGAGAAAAGTGGCCCCGTCTTTAACAGACCCATCGGCATCGAGAACAAAATCCTCCTTGCCCTTTTTAAACTTGGCTAAGCATTCCTCACCAGTAGCCTGGGCAGCGATCTGATCTAGTAAAAACAAAAGCAGGAACAAACACCCTCCCAAGTGTCTCCATGGCGAAGTCATTTTAGTCCCCAAAAAGATCATTTTAGTCCCCAGAAAGATCTCCACAAACTCGGTCACCTTCGCCAAAGCGCACTTGACTGACTTTGTCCAAACTCGATACTATGTCGACAGAGCTTAGTCAGTCGACGACATTACCTGGTTGACTCACCTGAGATACAGGAAGTGAAATTCCACCCCGAGGATGCCACTCCCTTGTGCCTGTTGAGAGTAGTGACAGCGGCTTCAAACGAAACGACAATAAGCAATTCTGCTGTGTATCACTCATTACAGGAAGCGCAATTCACACCCACATTCAGGGTGCGCAATTCAGGCCAATTCATTCCCATTTTAAGAGCATGGTGTGACATTTTGTTGCCTAAGTGTCAAGCATAGATCTATAAAATAGCCTATATTAGGGTTAGGGAATACCTATAATTCTGTTACTATTTTAGAACGCGTACTACTACATTTAAAATGCATTACTGACCTCTTTTTTTCAACTTGTGATTGGTAGAATTGAATACGTCTGATTACTCCCAAGAGTAACAGCCATTGCCCACATGATGGCAGCAAAGCACCACCAGCAACTAAATATTATTACTGAAGGGTAGGCTACTTCCAATTGAAAATATTTTTTTATATTTGACCGACATATTTTGTTGAGTTTTGGGCAACGTTTTGTTTTCATAATTTAATGATGTCTTATCCCTGTACTGTAGGCCTACTAAATGAGACTGTTCATATGTTGAATCATCTTGTGCTAAGTGATGAGTCATTGAGCAACAAAACAACCAAAACTCAAAGGAAATTCCACATAGGCCTATATTATAGCTCTAAACGTTATTGATTATTATTGATAAAGTATATGTTTTGACCACTTTCCAATTGTTTCTAAGAACTGAGCTATCTCTGGGCCGTCCTAATCTTCTTACAGTGTAAATGATCCAGACAAGTTATTGGTGACTGTGCTTCACCAGCCTGTAATGAGTAATCAAACAGGTCTGAGGTGGCATGACATCCACAGGCCAGTGGAGTTTATGGGTGTTTACATTTTCAACAGGTCCACAGTGCACAAGTAGTTTAAGATGAGAAGAATGAATTTGTTTGCCTTGTAAGGTGAGATGCTGGGACTCTCAATAATTCAGTGTTTGTAACAGACGGTGCATCAGTGGGTGAACATACGCAGCTTTGCCTGATTGATGGTTCCTGCCAAAAAAACAACAACTAAATGATCTGGAATATGATCTATGGAAACGCTGCAGATTCTAGTATGGTTTATTCTACATGTAAGATGTGGCACAAGCAAGAACTCTATCAATTTCTGTCCTTGTATTCTTCAGCTTCACTAACGCTTTCTAGACATTTATTTGACATTTGACTTCTTAAGAGCCATAAATAGGGCTCTGTTATCCATTTATTATTTATAGGTAACTGAGCATGCCAGTGTGACTTCAAGGCTTATTAAACGCACACCTGATGATGTTTGTTATAAAGGTGGCACACACTAGAGGTATATCTATACCTGGGCATATGAAATTAGTTTGACTATGTACTGATGGATTCTTCTGATGACTTTACCTGAATATGAGGCAGATTCTTTTAGGTTTTTGTCATGTTTTGTTATGCAGGTGGCAATTTCGCATATAATTAGATACAATTTTGTTTAGATGAATGGTGATATTTATGACACATTTTGGCAACATCATCAAAACAACAAAAGTCATGACTTGATTGCTCTAGTCTTACCTTCTTCCCACTTTTATAGCTACAATTGACCTCTGGTCCCACACCTGCTAACAAAGAGGAAAAGAGCATAAAGCAAACACACACCCATAAGCACATGCACACACACTGAAGGAGATCTCATTACTATCCTCCAGATAGTGCAGCCAGTGGGTGTTGCAAGAGGAGGAGGCACTGAGAGCTAGACAGAGAGAGAGAGGACAGAGATCCACAGGCAACATTACTGAGAGGATGAACACAGAGCCAACAAACAGCAACATAGAAAAGGAAGTAAGACAGAAAGGCTGTGAAAAGAGTGTGTGTGACAGCAGCGCATTCAGAGACACTGTCAGTACGTCAGTCTACGTGTGTTTCCACGGTTCTCCTGAGGCCGTGGCAGCCATGGCGTCAGAACCTAGCACCCAGTGCAGAGTGATGTTTCAGACGACAGACAAAACAGAAGAACCAGCACATCGCAAGCTGGGAAAGCTGACAGTAAAATACAATCGCAAAGACCTACAGAGGAGACTGGATATTGAAGAGTGGATTGACGACCAACTGCACCTGCTGTTTGACTGTGAGGTAGGATACAGCTTTAGATCTTAAGAGTTGAGCATGGATGATCTGTGTCTTAAGTAAACAATCCATCATGCATGAGGGCAAAATATATTACTGCAGCCAAAAAGACATGTACGTGGGAGGTACAATGCTTTGCCCCAAATCTGCCAATTTTGGTACAGAAACACCCATCACTGGAATGAAGTTATTTTATTTTTCTCTGAGGTAAGAGATTAAAGTAGGCTTAATTGCTAAGCATAGATTTGACACCATTGTATTTATTGCTTAAATATGAGACTCTAAAAAGATCATTACACATCCAATATTCTAGTGCATAGTTCTTGTATGCATCCCTGGGCCATAAAAGCTACTGACAGAGGCAGTAGCACTTTATAGAGCACATTATTTCACGTTTATGTTGCACTATTATGGTGGCAATTGGGACATTGTGCCATAATTTGTGTGTATATACATTTTACAGACACATTCAATGTTGAAAGTGTTAGTAAATTATTGTAATTATAAAGCTTTACAAACATTACATGCCCTTTGTGAAGAGTAATATGAAAATGTCTGAACATTATGTGCGGTAGTGGCCGTATTATAATCACCCTTACATTTAATATACTCTGTGTGGGACATTAGGGCTCCATATCACTTTTAAACACATCACTTATCTCTCCATTCCTGTATGCTATGGGATACAATTCAATTATGACAGAGGCTCCATATTGATTTGCTTGGCATTCTGAAAGGGGAAACCATGGCAACAGATGTCTCACCCACATAAAGCAGCATGGTATAGGTAAAAGAGGGTTGACTATGCAGCATCAGATCAGATGACAGGGCCACCTCCTGTTTATGACAGCATGTTTCTTTAAATTGGGGAATCCCCAAGGCCAAGGATAGCCAATGGCCTTTTTTGCACACCGCTGGGAGTAGTATTTACTGTATATGTAATGTGTGCAGCCAAATGACAGACTTTCACATAGTCCTAGTCTGATTAATATGGTTTAAAATACTCAAGTATGTGTTCAGTACAAAGGGCTGGTTAGTATTACTCAAGTACCTCTTCCAACATTGCCATTTGAGCTTTATTAGCCTACATTTAGACCCTAAGGCACCTTCCTACTGGTAATATATGGTAATACGCTTCAGAAGTCAAGGGTGGAATAAATCACATTACAGTAGAGGAAACCAAGACATGCGCATAACAAAAACTGAGCTGAAGTCTTTCTCTGTGTTCTTCTTTTGATCTTGCCCCAGAAATATACAATTATTTCATCTTCTAAGCCTTGAGTATTAGGATGTCAACATATACAGTATAGCATTATTATGAATACAAAGAAAATGTTCAACCCCAGATGATTTAGTAGATCACTTTAATTCTTTCAAAATCACTATTTAGTACATGATAAGCAATGCAAACCAGGTTCTTAGTGCTATCAACTGTTACTATTTTTAGCACATTTTCCCCTGCAGATATTTCCTCAATAATTTTTTTTTTTTTTTCATTAGTGACTTGTGTGGAATTACCCATGCTATCCATGCGCCGTGGCCAGAGTGATAAATTTTGCATGTGCTCAGGGGAAGGTTACTTTGTTGGTTCTCCGAGTCTTCCGCGTGGAAGCATTTACCATCAGTCCTCTGTGTCACACTCTGAATTATTTAGCTGCATCTCTAATTCATACAAATGCTGCCTCGGCCTGGAGCACCCACTGGCTTTACAAACTTCACACCTTTGAAAAAACTGCTAAGTAAAAGAAATGTGTTAACAGTTCTAAAAAATGTTTAAATGTACAGTATATAGTTTTTTTTCTATATTGTTGTTGGTGTTCAAAGTTTGTCCTAGAAAAGTCAGTAAGAAACAAAACAAATTTCATGAATAATTTATCTTGCAGATGCTCCTTTAAACTTTTCAAATACTTGCAGTAGACCTAATGTTAAAGTATATCTGATAAGTGAACTGGGACATACAGGATGCTAAAATTCCTGGCTGCTTTGCATTTAATATGACAAGGAATTAGCTGCATAGCACAATACTGCAAAAACATATTTGTGAAATTCTTAAGTTTCATAGTCAAAACACACAAGAAATTCGAAGAGAAGCGAAGTACTTCTCTACTGAACTAGCCACAGCAGGTTAAATGAAATGTCAACACAGGGTACCACAATCACTAGGATTTTACTCTAGGGGCAAAAAATATCAATAGTCCATCAATATTAAAGCACATAATAATATACAGTCTTACATAACCTTTGGCCCCATAGTCAATAAAGAACCAAAATACAATGCCAGTGAATTAACTATGGGTGAAAAGAAAAGGAAATTCTGTGGCTAAAACCAGGTCACTGTATGAGAGAAAACCTTACCTTAACAAAACACATAGGATTATTTTCACTGCTATAGTACAGCAATCTAGGAACTACTTAAGTGTTCTTGTCAGGAACCTCTGTCACATTTTGACATCATTATCACTGTCTCCTATACTTGATGGGTGATACAGAAAACTACATAGAAAGAAAACACTGTGGTCAACACACCAGAGCTGGTTAAACAAAATGCAGAATGCACAAGAATGAGCAATCCGGGCCATAAAGTACAATGTTTCAGGCCTAGAGTACATAGCTGCTGCACACATCAGCAGAATCATGCCGGGCCCAAACTGGCAGCATGTATCAATTAGAGCAGGCACTGGGGACTGTGCTGTAGGTGGGCCTGTCTATTCAGCCACTCAGCACTTCCACATTGATTAGCTCTCTCCCGATCCAGAAACCCCTCATCCACATCAGCCATGAAAATTCCCCAACCGGAAAATATTCTCCTTAAAAAGAAATCCCACTTGTCAGATATGAGTGTACACCTGCTGACTCCAGATATCTTTGTGCTAAAGGGCTCCTCCAGTGAGCACACTTCATCCTCTTCTAGCCTGCAACCTGAATTGTAGTTTGCTACAATATTCTCAAATGTCTGGTTTAGTCTAGGTTGAGTTTCATTTTGTTTTAATGCTAGTAGGCTAAACAAGTCTTCTATTCTAGCTAAAATTTACATTAGTAAATTCAGCTTAAGTTGGTGAAACTTTTGCCTAATGTCATAGTTCTATAAAAACAATTGTTGACATCCTTCCAGGCCAGTCACAAGCAAGATGAGTTTAATAAATTCTCGAGAAAACATTTACGCTGGAAGTAATCGCTGTTCAATGGTTGAGCTAAATGCCAGCTGAGCAACCCGACCATGAAATTTAGATGGTGGCGAGCGGTGAGGATGGTCTCTTTGCGTTCATGCCTCAGCGCTCCTCAGCCTTGTCCAGGGGCTCAATGCATCATCAATCACATTACTGTTAGGAAATATTATTCAAGGGGAAAATTAACATTGATTATCATTACTTTCAAGGGAAAAACTTGAGTGATTAGTTACTCAGTTGGCATTTACAGGCTTAAATTATGACAACCATCAATTCCCCAAATCTAAAAATGTTACAGTAACCACATTAATGTCTTCTAAGCCTGTTTATTTTTTTATTCACAGGAGGAAGAGATTCCCGAGTTAGAAATTGACATAGATGAGCTACTGGAGCTTTCAGATGAAGGGCAGAGGACTAGGCTGCAGGTGAGGCCATTTGAAAAATTTACTTGCTTCAAAGTTATTGAAGCAGGCTTTGTTGCTTGCTTCAATAACTTTGAATTATTGAGTCTCTTGCTCTGGCTTGCTTTGTTATTCATCAATGAAGTCCCCTAGCCAATAAGGTCAAAGAATGTGAAGACTTGGCCTCCACCTGAGACCTGACTGTTTGCTTATTGGAGTAATCGCCTACACAAGCTTAACATCTGACCTTTAGTAGAATCCATTGTTGCAATGTTTGGACAAAAAAGTCATTGACCAATGTCCTAAGTGTGCTCATTTCTGTTTGCTTGCTTTGTTAGGAGTTGTTGCAAGAATGCGGAAAGCCAAAAGAGGTAAGAAATAATCATCATCATCTTTATACAAACTTGCATATAACTAATTTTTTTTTTTTTCCTGCTTTGTAGGATTTTATCAATGGGCTGCTCTACAGGATAAAAGGTCTACGCAAGATGTCAGGGCCTTTGAAGAAATAATTTTAGGTCAAAATATAAGTTAAAACAATGTGACGCCTCTGATCTTCCCATCTCCCTCAAATTGCATAGCTATTTCGGATGCCTGTAAGTGGAACAGATTTTTTTTTTACTTAGCTAAAAGGACTTCTACAATCCTCATTTACACCAATAATGCACACACAACATAATGTACCAACTATACCCTGTTTTGTGTACATTTTCAGTTGTTTATTTATGTAAATAAATATGTTGTTCTCATAAGAGTGTCTTGTGTCAACATAAAACTAAACCACAACTTCACAACCAGCATTACAGTACCATCTGAATTTATTTATCACTTTTACAGTACACAAAATAATAAATACAATGGCTGTCACACCATATATTTCTTGTATGGTATTTACTGTTGGTTATTGCTCTAAATGCTATTTTAATGTTTGGTCCAATATTACATGGTAGACTTTATCATAGCGGAAAGACAATCAGTGTCATTTTAAAAACAGACGAGGAAAGCAGCATGTCTAGGCCAGGAATAAACACAGAGAAAACTACAGGAGCAATGTCCATTAGGTATGCATCCATTATCCACATCCATTTCCTGCTTGTGATTGTGTATGACATGGCCCAAAAAGGCAAACGCGCAGTAACAGCGTCTATACAAACCATAATGGAGCAGGCCCCCTGGAGACGGCTGTAATTAGGCTTTCTCCTCAGTTAGACGGACAGTAATGCTCTGATGAAACTGCACTATAGTCTTTACTGTCTCACACACACAAGTTGTTTTTTTTTAACTTCCATTATAGTAATTTGACTAACGCCATTATCACTTCTTGCTTCACTGCCATTAAGTCCATCTATACGTGTAACTACCAATCAGTCTGGAATTAAAAATATATAATCACTTTATAAATATCCCCAAATATTTAACATATATATAATACTATACATCAGGATATAAGAAGCAATATTCTTGTCAAACTCTTGGCCAAATATAGATTACAAGAGTTAAAGCACTGTCTGCCAAAAAGAAAACACTTTAGACTTCAGCTAATCCTTTTATACTAAATTCTCTGTACTTCTTTAAACCATGCTTGACAGTAGGCTGAGACTGTACATCATCCCAGATGAGCTCATGATGTGTCTGTGTTAAGTGTTTATTGTCTAAAAATAGTCCAATTGTGACAAGTGCAAAGTGCGCCCATGATAAGCTTTTGTTGCCATGCGGAACTAGGATGAGTGATATTAAAATCTAACTTCAAGTGATTTGTTCATTTGGACTTTGGAGCTGTTTAACCAGGTACTATGCAATTTTACTCAACTGTCAACACTGCTGCTTATATACTTCTACAAAAGTCAAATTTACTACAAATTAAAGTTATATTGGACATTGTGTTACACTGTAGCCCATGTTGTAGTTAACCATTTTATACTTAAAATTGCTTAAGAGAAGAGCAGGGTTACAAGTTTTGCCTTTTGTTTTACAGAAAGAGCTTATAGGAATACAGAGACCATTCCCATCAGCAATTTTAGTTGTGTCTAAAACTCAGGTCTAACATTGACTAACCAGGATATGGGTCACACAGACATGTGAAAACCTCACTATCATGTCTTCCTCTTCTTCTTTGGTGCAGTGTAGTTAGAAGTGTGATGCTCCATCCTGTCATATTTATCATGGCCTTCCCTAGAGAGATAATGGAGACTGGATTGATAATTCATCACTCTAAATACTTTATATTCATGCTGCTTAGCAGTATGGCAGCAGCCTGCATACAGTTTATCTGGGTCATGATATGCATTTCAAATCAAAGGCATCTTGTTTTGACTTCAAGGCATAGATTTCCATGTGGGGTAATAATAAATGTTACAATAAAACCCTTTTAGCAGGTTTTACTGTATTACAGGTTACCTGAAGCAGCGGTTGCAGTAGAGATCTCCATCACAGGTATGACAGCGAAGAGCGGCATCTTCGTTACAGATGCAGCACCAGGGGAGCTCATCGCCATCACTGTCTGAGTCCTGATGAGAAAGGACAGTTGTTCTGTTTTTAGTTCTGGGTGCTGAAGCCTGAAAAAATTTAATGGAAAATGTAATAAACCAATAAAAGTATGAGTGAGTAACAAATTGTACTGTTGTTACCTTTTTAGATGCTGCTTTCTTTTCTGTGTTCTTTGGACCACTACTTTCTATTGGTATATTGTAGCCACTGGCCTCATCTAGAGCAGCTTCCTCGGAAAGCTAAAACAAAAACAATACATATTACAACAATACATGACTATACATGTTTGCATTATGAATAAATTAACAAAATGACAAGTGCGTAACTTATTGGCCTAATTACTCTTGCCATTAGCCAATGTTATATGCAAATTCTGTGATTTAAAAAAGTCATACTGACATTATATGATGAATTAAGGGAAGAAAATTGCCAACCTGCTTTAACACTCTCATCACTGCTTCTTCCTCAGTTTCCTCGTCACTGTCAGGATGCTGAAAGTCCTCCATAGTAACTACAATAGACAGAAAATTAAACTTTGATTGGCTCTGTAAAGACATCTTTGAATGAGCTGCTACAGCAATGATCTTATTTATCACCTTTGTCAGGGTTCTGTCCTTTTAACTGTGCCAGTCTTTTTGCCATCTGCAGAATCTCATCTTGGGTGTGTTTCTCTTTCTTTAGCTCTTGCATGGCCTCATCCAGTAGACGAGTCTTCTCAGCCTCTAACTGCTTTCCATTCTCATTATTTTCTTCCAGGTTATCCTCCAGAGTTCCTGCATCCACTTTGTTTAAGTCATTCATACAGCTATCAACACCTGCACAAAAAAATTAACTTAGCTTAGTACTTTATGGACATAGCCTATAGCTTAATGTAGTTGTTTTACTATGGTCAAATCAGTGGGAAAGGAAACGTCTTACTGCCTTCGGGATCTGTTTGTGCGTTGTCAATGGCAACTTCCTCTGTCATCTGAGTAATTAGATCACTAGCTTGTTCAGTCTGTGTCCTGTTATCTGGAGGCTTGTGGACCTGTATACAAGAACACACAGCTATTAGAGGTAATCACTGGAATATGTTGTTAAAAAGTAATCAGAAAACATATAAGTGGGTGGTAATTTGGCTCACAGGTGGCGGAGCTTGAGATGGGGGAGGCTGGCCCCGTAGAGCAGCCAAACGGTCCTCCATCTCTTTGGCAGAAGGCACTGGCTGGCTTGGAGCTTTCAAAGCAGCAAGGCGAGACTCAAGATCTTTGTCAGACGGTAGGGGCTCTGAAGAAGATTGCAAGTTTTTAAGTAACAGTTACAGTACAGTTACAGAAACACAATAAAATAAAAAGACAAGTATTACTGGGTGCTGTCTCCTCTTTCAATTTTTTAAGTCTTTCAGCAATGGCTTGATCTTCTTTACTGAGGACTTTCGGGATTTGCGGCACTGGTGTAGCATTAATATTGCCTCCATGAACTGGTGCTTGATGCCCCTGTTGTTTAGCATCAAATGCTGCAACACGTCTGGAAACAAACACATTTACTCCTGGTATGTTTGTTAACAAATTGTGATAATTAATTGTTTAAGGTTAAGACCAACTTTTTATAATTTTCAGGAGGGGACCATCTATTGTTGTTACTACTGCTGCTTGGAGTTTTCCCACTAAAAATAGACAGACACTTTTTATTGTTTATTGTAACATTTTAGGGAGCTAATCGTTGAAAATCTCTTTGACTAAGTGGACATGTACCCGGTCAGAGTAGTGTGACATTGCTTGCAGACCTTCTGCTGAGTGTTGCCACAGCGAGGCACCACAGCACTGAGAGTCAAACAACTGGAGCAGAAGGAGCGTCCGCAGTTTTTACAGCCCAGCTATGAGAGCGAGGTGACACGTACAAAGTCAGTTTATTTATTAAAATGACTAGCGTTATATACATGTGGAAGACAAGAAATGGATCACCTACCTCCTTCTTGAAGACACTGAACTTTGACGTGCATGAATAACAACGGTTGTCCATGCTGACGCCCTTTCAAAGTCATCAGACATCCAGTGAAAGGACAGACGGGTCAGTAAAACGTGTGTAAATGTGCAAAATAAAAACAAATTACTTTGCTGCTGATGACTACAGCGACAGTGATCATAACAGGAAGTAAAACGGAAATGTGGTGTGACGCCATTTCCTTGTTCTATTTCGACCAATGAGCGTCGACCAGGTTGTGTCGCGGTCCTTGTTCAAAACAGAGGAACAACCGCTTGTCCACGCCGTTGTTGTTTGGAAAAGAAGAAAAACACCACTGTCATCGGTATGAGTCTGCAAAGCTATTGACGGAATACTGTATGTAGTGGAAAATCGCCAATTAGCATGAGAATATTTTCATTAGAGCTGACGACGTGTATGTAGCAGTAAATGGTTAGCATCTATTAACTCTAGCTAGTTAGCTAACGCTACGCCCCAAATCCACATTCAGCTGCTTTTGTTGCATTTTGTTTAATATTTTTGATCAGTTTGTGTTTGTATTTCGTGATTTTATAACTAGCTGAATATAGTTGAGAAGACACACACATCCGGTGTAAATAAGAATGGGTGCTAGATTAAAAAATGTTCAGAGGTTAACCCCCCCCAACATATAGCGTTAGAACCATAGAACTAATTTTTCACATCACATGTGACATTTTCTTTTGCTTTTATAACTAACCCAATGACAATATTTATATCTACAACAAATACAGTTCTTCAGTCTTTGGGATAAATTTGTTGAAGTTGAAAGAACATGTTTTATTTTATTTTTTGCATGTCTCTAGGTACACCTTTGATTTTGACAATGGCGGAAGGGGGAGATGTTGAATGGGAACTGTGCAAAGAAAACATTCAGCCACTAAGACGTGGAAGACACATACCAGCATTACAAGAAGCCCTTACCCAACAGCAAGATGGAGTCAGCTCTGCCATCATTCAACAAAGACAGTATGGGCCTTGAATTATGTTCACAGTTAAAGTGGCTGTAGCTTTCTGTGAAACAATAATTCTTTTGTTGTGTAGGTCCTTTGAATCTGAACTGAGAATGTATGAAGGAGATGACCCACTTCATGTATGGGATAGGTGAGTACAATTTGTAAATACAATGTTTCATATTTGAAATTTCCATTTGAGACTTTCCTTATCATGTCTTTATGGATGATTTATTACAGGTATATAAACTGGACAGAGCAAACATTTCCTCAAGGAGGAAAAGAAAGCAACCTTCCAACACTACTGGAACGAGCTGTGACTAGATTTACAGAAGAAAAGAAATATCATAATGATCAGCGCTATGTCGACCTATGGATTAAATTTGTATGTTTATAAATGTTTCCTGTATTGTTGCGTAAGTCTTCATGTTTACTGTATTGTTGTTATGTTTTATCAGGCAAAGAACTGCTCTGAGCCTCTGGACATTTATCGGTACATGCAAGCTCAGGGAATTGGAGTAACACTGGCATCTTTTTATATTGCTTGGTCTGAGGAATATGAGAATCAAGGCAACTGTCGCAAAGCTGATTTGGTCTACCAGGAGGGATTCAAAAAGTTTGCTGAGCCACAAGACAAGCTTATGCAGTTTCATAAGTAGGTTTTATTAGCAATAAATTGGGAAAACACTATTTATGTTGTTAAAGTGAATGTACTGTATTTCAATTTAAAGGGCTTTACAGGCACGAGTATCCCGACAAATACTGATGAATGGGACTGAGGAGGACAGTGATGATGAACCCCAACAACGTGAAAGAACTTCTTTAGCAGATCTTAAACACAGAGGGAAGAAAAAGGCAATTGTCCCAGTAAATAGAACTGGAACTGCTATTAAAAGTAAGTACATTAACATTTTTATTTCTACAAAATATATTTCTCAGCTAAATATTTGGGGGTTAAATTTTGTACTATATTTCCGAAGGTTCCACTGGTGGCTTGCAATCACATGGTGCTCCTGTCCTCGGTAATGCAACAAACAGCCGATTAGTGATCTTTGATGAAAACAAACTTCCAGATGAAGGTCCATCAGAGGCAAAATTTGAATCTTGGGCAGCACCACCTACTTCAAGATCCAAAGAAAATGAGCAGAAACCAGAAAAATGGTGTGATGTCAAGGTACTACCAATTTATTAAAATTACATTAATTATATCCTTTCAGTTGATGGAGTCTTAATTGTATTTGATTATCAGATGCGACAAAAGACTAAATATGGACATACTATTATGGCTCCACCACCAGCTGCCAAACCAACATTTCAACCGTTTGTTGAGGAGTCAGACCATCCTCCAACAATGTGAGTTATCTATTGTAAAAACAAAACATCAGCATTACATGTTTGTATTGTTTTACTTACTTAAAATAAAATTAATTGGTTATTTCTAATCTCTTAGGACACCATGCAAGATCAATCCATCCGTGAACACAGTGTTATCAGCTCGAAAGCCTTGCAGAGAGGAGACACCCCTAAAGAGGCTCCAGGAGCGTCAACAACAGAATGAGACTGCATCTGGAAAACACCCAGAGCAGAGTATGTACTGTAAAGAGCTGCTGCTTAACGGAGCTTCTGAGTTCTGCTTTGAAGAACTGCGTGCTGAGCGCTATCGCCAGAAGATGGCTCAGAATGAGCCCAAAGGTCAAAAGGATGAAACTGTTACTACTGGTGAAAGCTAATCCATATATATATGTACACTGATTGAGTTAAATTTTAATTGCATAACTTTTAAAAGCATTTTACTAATAGAATGAAATGTATGTTTTGCTAATCATGTTGTATGCACTGTTACTGTAGCATGTTTTTTTCATGTTGTCTGTACTCTGAATTTTCTTTCATAAGAGATCACAAGGAGATTTAATTGGTTTTAACACAATGCAAGTGTATATACGTATCTATACAAATTCAAATATGAGAATAAAAACATGTAAACTATTTCATTTTAACATAAGTTTTGTTTAACCTTTGAATCCGTCGTTTCACAGATAAGACGAGGTTTACAGTATATCTTTGTAAAAAGCCCCCTGTTGGTCATAATGGCATTGGTTTTCAATAAATGTGTTAAAATGTCTTACTTAAATTTTCTGCAATTTTCTTTCTCATGAACACAAAGTCAAGCCTGAATTATTGTTAGTGTTTCCTGTTTAGTGTTATCAAAATTCTGAAGAGCAAGGAATCATTTCCATTAAGTTAAATTATTCTGTATGTCTCTACAGGCATCAACGATATTGTTCAAAAATTAGTAACCTGTTACTTGCATAAACTAGTGGAGTCCCATATACGTCAGATCCTGAGCAAGCCTTACATTCAGCATGTTGCCCATAATCTCAAAGACTTCAGTGGGAGTAAACTTAATCTACTGTGATGATGGGATCTACTTCACAAAGGCACGGCTTGTAGGGCAGACTTTGATGAATGGCTTGAGGATAGGTAGTTGACTCATTAGCAAGTGAAATCTATGCATTGCAGTTGCAGACATAAAAAGGCCTTATCCCCAAGTGGCCGCTGTGAAAGCTGAAGTATCTGAAACTGGCACAAGGATCAAACTGAAAATACGACACAGTGCAAGATCCTCTCCACTGGTGAGTTCGCAAACTACTTTATTATGTTTTCGATTTTGGGTAAGCAGCACTGTGAACCGCTGAATGTCTGTGATAAATGATAGGCTTTGAGATGCACTCCCATTATAATAACATAGCATAACCTCATCATAACATATCCTCTATGGCTTGCTGTTTGGCGGGACTTATTAAAAGCTCGCTCTATGAAAGCAAGCAGGCGGTGATAGCGCCTCGGACAGAAAATCCATAGCCCACTCAAACAGCAGTACGACATCGCAAGCTACCTTTTTCCTAATGCGCTTTGGACAGGCCCTCAGAGAAGAGCTTTTTGTCCAGCACTGTTACTTTGATGGACAGGAACACTCAACAGTCTGTATGGGCCATGTTTTACAGTCTATTTGTGTTACATGCACCAGTTAACAACAACTTTTCCATCAAGCCTTACTTTGAAGAAGTCATTCTGACCTCATATTGAAAACGTAAAAAACACTCAGGGATTTTATTATTGAAAAAATTTTTTTACAGCAGGAAAGGAAGTGGCTTAAACATAAAACAAACTATAGGCCTACATGAAAGCTTTAAAATCACAAATTAAAATCAGCTACACTCACCCTCATAGATCCATGCTAAAGAATTTACTGAAATGCCAACATTTAAGGAAGCTATTAGTGCTCCCTGTTGGCTCTCATTTTCATAACACCTCAGCTTTAGCCTACCATTATCATTGTAAACCATTTCTTATTTGTATCAGCCTCTCATAGTGTTTCTTTTCTGCTTTTAATTCAAATGCTGAGTGAGTGTTTTTCCGGGTCATAAAAGCTTCCCTGTAAGATATCATTAGCTGACCTTTTGACCCGCTTTGCAGCTCTCCTTCATAGTGGTTGAGCACAGATAGGTGAAAGCATCCCAGTACATAGTGCTAGCTAGTGATAACCCTGTTTTTACATATGAATTGGAGCCATTTATTCCATGATGCCACTATTGCTGCTTACAGTGACAAGCCCTTCAAAAAAATCAAACTAAGTCAAGCATGACTGTAAAATATAGGCTAATAAATATCTACAACAATAATTCTGACAAGTGAGGAGGACACATAGGGAGGGGTCGTGGCAGCTATTCTCCCCAACAGGAAAATCTGTCATTGTTATGCAGATTGGTTTAGGCTTAGGGTTTTTCACCTCCTGTCAGAAGGAAGACATTATTGTAGCCTATGCACGCTCAAAGCATGTACATAATGCCCCAAATCTGTATGACTTGCTTTTTCAGCCCGACGTGACCCTGATATTTTTCCTGCTTTGTGTCTGCTGTATCAATTATTCAGTGAATGATTGTGCTAAAAAAGAGAATGTTTGAAATAATGAGGAGGCTATTTGTAGTAGGAAGCAAGTGTAACTTCAATGCAGAAAGATTTTGGGTCACATTAGTCTCAAAAGAGATTTAAAGGATGACAATTGTAACCCACTATACAGAAATAGACCCACAATGCACCTCTTCTAAATTCACACATACACAACGCCTCCTACCATCTGCCAAGTCTGACCCTGTCATTCCAGAGATAATTCATATTATTGAGTGCTAAAACAGTGCAAGAACTGCTCATGCTCACATGCCATGCAAAACAGACAGCGACAAAGATACAAAGATAGAGGCGTGCTGCTGAAAGGTATCCCAGGTGATTGGTGTAAAGGGAGCTCTTCTCTCCTTACAGACAGACACTGGAAACCAAACCGGCTTTAAAAACACGCTAGCACACTCAGGCATGGTTACATGCTGCTATCAATTCTGGTGCTTTTGCAAAGACAGCCCAATGAGGGAGTGGGAGGAGGCAAGGGAAGGAGGGAAGTGATAAAGGCACCAGGAGGAGGAGGAATAGAGAGAGTGGAGAGACATGCAGCGAGGTGGGAGGGTGTGAGTGAGTGAGCCAGAACACAGGGATAGTAAAGCAAGCAACTGAATGTGGCAGTCATATTTCTCCAATTTTAGATTCTGCTTTTTCCTTCTCTTCATGGCTTTGTCCCTTGCTTTGTCTAAATGGTCATCATTCTGTGTCCTCGGGAGAAGAGACAGTGGGACACGGACATAGCACTCAGCAGCCAACAGCAGCGGAGCCGGGAATGAATCAAGCCCAACAAAGAGCCTTTGAGATGGCAGTGTGTGCTTCTGCCTGGAGGGAGGAACGCATCAGGCTTTCCCAGGCAAGCGGCAGCCTGCAGTAGCTCCTCCATCCTCATCCTTAGCTGAGAGCGCTGTGTGCGAGAGGCTGGATCACAAGTGCATGCAAGTGTGTATGTGCTCTCTCCCAATCCTTCCTAGAGGAGAGTTCTTCTTCTCCTCACTGGACAAGGCAAGGTAAGGGGGTTGACACATTTTTTTTCTCTTTTTTCCATAGTAGAGGAAATAGGGTGCAAGGGGGATGGGGAAAACGGGAAAAGAGGCTTAACGTCATTGATAAAGAGCATTCTAGTGTGAGCTGTCGGCTGGCATTAGCAAAGGGAATGTGAACAAGCAGTGAGGAGAATGCAATGCGTCCAGGTGTTGATGTAGAAATAGCTTTTCTGGATGTATTCAGTGGTGGACCGCATCTCACAAGCTTTCACCTTCTACTAACCCCTCCTCCCGAAAATCACCCAGATCCTCTTCCTCACTCTGCCCATCTGTCCTCAACCTGGATGTCAAGGCAAAGGATATGACAATACTTTATACTGAAGACTTTATACTGAAGAATCTCTTGACGAATGCTTACTGTTTTCATTCTGGTATTTTCTAGTCCAGTCTGTGGGCTGTAGCCGGTTTATCCTTCTCGTCCAACCACTGTATGTAAGGATCCAGTCGCTGTTAGTATGGACACACTTCACTGCATGCAGGGATTATGTGGGAAAACAGAGAACGAACATTGACATTTGAAATATAATCATAAGTAAATATAATGCTAAGAAAACCTGTTATACAAGAGCTTTCATAAATGCAAGAAGCTATTTTTTTAACTGTTTTGGGAGGTATGGATAATGTGAAGTGAGACACAAATATCTGTAAAGCTGTAAGTTTTTTCTGTGAAGGTTCATTCTTATCAATTTTAAAATTGATAAGGGCTCCTGGATAAGAGCCGAAACGTCTTCAACTCAAAACCCAAGTCCAGATGACTGATTTAAACCTTCTTCAACTTTCACCTTTAAAGCTGTAAGGTTATGTTTAATATAAATGTATTTAAATGTACAAATTATAATGTTTTATCAGACTTTTTTAGCTCAGGACTCCCACTCACATATACAGTACATCTGTACTCAGATGACCCATTTTTATCCTTACATACCATTCACCACTGGGGCTTACTTTTATCATCTTACCTTTAACAGCCAGTCTAATTGGATATTTAACAATATGGTAAATCATTATCCAAAATTTAAATATGTACACTCATAAACATAAAACATTACATTAAAAATATATATATAAAAGAACACATGCTGAAGATATCTAAAAGGTAGCAAGGTGTGCAGATTTTCCACAAAGCATGTTATGAGTCATAACAGGGGGTGAGTTTACGGGGTTAAACTCCAGCCTGGCCTGTTGTAACATATCCTTTATATGAGGTCAAAGTAATTCTGCATTGCTTAAGTGTGAGTGGGAGTAAGGTCTTGCAAGTCTAAAACTGCCTTCTTTGTGCGCCCCGGATGACTTATTGATATTCAAACAAAACGAGGAGAGTCGAGGAGGTAGAGCAGACAGGTAATGTCTCTTGAGAGAATGCTTATCTTCTACTGGTTAATTGTAAAAACAGCAGATTATTGTATTTGTTCAGAGACAGGATGTGATAGTGCCCTCCCACAGAAATGAGACACGGTAATCAGGTGGAGGTGGCTCACTATTGTCACGTGGCCTGTTGTTTTCATAAATGTCACTCCATGGTTGAAGGAGGGGGCAGCGAGCATTACCAGCTTTATCTCTGGCAACGACATATCGAGCACTAAGGATTAAAACTAGCTCTGAGTCCAAATTAGGACAGCATGCCATGGGTCCCCTCACTGGGCACAAACAGCGGCCATGCTGGGTGACAGAGTGGGCCAGTGGAGTTGGAGCACGTTGATACTAGAAAGGATTCCCAGGTAAAAAAATGGCAGGTGCTTTGTGCTTTGAAGAGTCACGCTGAGGCCCGGGCCCGGAATATATAAATCAAAGCAGGGACGTTGTTAGGCTTATTTTAATGCTTCAGCCCCCTTAAAAGTAAGACTACACACCAGAGCTAAACCATGACTAAACTAGGACTAAATCAGAGGCGTGAGTGCTAACCAGTGCTAAAGCAGGTGTAAAAGCAGTGCTAAAGCAGCAATAAACTACATCAGGTAAAGCGGTTCAAAACCAGGGAACCAGGACTTAGGCAGGTTTGAACCAGGGCTACTACGTAGCCTATTATAAAAATCGCAACTAAAGCAGAGCCAATCTAAACCATGACTAAACCAAGTTGAAACCAAAAATATCTTCATCACATTAACGTTGATCAGCCTACAAACACCCCTGAATCAGATACCGATAGCAAAAAGTTGCGCTTCCTCTTGTAAAAGTTGAGTGCTAAACCCCAAAAAAGTACTTCAGTCAAAAAGTTGTAAAGGGTAGCACATCTAAGTGATTCAAACAGGACAGAGAT